>CAUYRH010073194.1:0-89652 GCA_963574655.1 Perodicticus potto
GCGGGTTCGAATCCAGCCTGGGCCCGCCAAACAACAATGGTGGCTGCAACCAAAAAATGGCCGGGCGTTGTGGCGGGCGCCTGTAGTCCCAGCTACTTGGGAGGCAGAGGCAGGAGACTCGCTTGAGCCCAGGAATTGGAGGTTGCTATGAGCTGTGATGCCACGGCACTCTACCCAGGGTGACAGCTTGAGGCTCTGTCTCAAAAAAAAAGGAAAATTAGCCAACATTGTCATGTGGACCTGTAGTCTCAGCTACTCAGATGGCTGAGGTAGGAGGATTGCTCGAGCCCAGGAGTTTGAGATTGCTGTGAGCTATGATGGTACCACCACACTCTAGCCCCAGCAACAGAGTGAGACTCTGTCTTAAAACTAAAACAAAAATAAACAAACAAGCAAAAACCCTGAACAGTCCCTTGTACTCATTCCGCAACTACTGTGACAAATGACTATAGGTCGGTTTGGGGTAAGGATTGAGGAAACACCTGCTGCATAAACTTGATTTGACATTGCAGGGTCTTTCTTTAAGGGGCACAGCCCCTTCCATCAAGTGCTCTAAAAACTGGCTCAGATCTGGAAAACAGTGAGCCATTGTAATATTTTCCCATTGCAATCAATCTTCTGCTCATCCTCTCTTCGCCAAATTTGATCACATAAGTTAAGCCACATTCTCATTGACAATCCTCTTATCTTACCCCTAGAAACATTGTTTATTAGCCACTACTCTGGAGCCCCGTGGGTTAGGGCCCTTGATTTCCTCTGGCCTTGCTGTTCATCATGGTAATTACAGCCACATTGTCTCTGACAGTTAAGTGCTGCCCCCTGGCCTGTGCTATTCCTGAATCACATCATCTCATTGACACTGGGAACTCTAGTTCCATAGAACATCTCGTGCCATCAACCCTGGCCTACAGAGGATAGCCACCACTGAACCCCCTCACTGGCATATTCCTCATTATTTTATGAAAGAAGTATCTTTTGGGCTCTCCCAGAGAACATAGGCAGCTAGAGGGTTCTCTGGAATTCTGTAATATATCCTAGCTTGCTCATCTTTCCGAGGCTTTTGACCTCCTCCTCCTCATAGCTCTGCTGTGATTTCCTATAGACCATCACTGATTCCAAGCTTGAAGGAGCCATTTCCTATTAGAGCCAGCTCCTGGCATCCCTCAGGATGTTAAATCCAAAGCCATAGGAGCATCTCCATATCCAGCTTTATTTTCCAACCTCCTTGGTCCAGCAATCTTGGAATCCATTCCCACATGTCTTCCCACATATTAGTCATATTCAGCAGCTCTTTTGTTGAATAATCCCTTTTATTTTATGTCAAGAGCAGAACTTCCTGCCTGAAGCCATGCTGAGACTTGACCCTCATTACCAATCTAGAAGCAAGGAGGTTGCTGTACTCACAAGTGCAAGTGGAGCAGGGGAAAAGCACACCTGCTGGCTCAGAGAGCTCCAGCTTCTTGAAAACATCTACCCAAATATCCCATATATCAGGGCCTTGATCTCACCTTATCAGGGCCCTGATTTTGGCAGAGGAGGCTTGTTAGAGCTGTGGATTCATCTTCCTTTGTAACTCCACCACTTCTGCAATCAAATTGTGGCCTGATTAGCTCAACCTCTCCTCTAGCTGCAGGAGATGTGGGTCACTAAACATTGCCATGAGGCCCCGTGGCCCTCACAATATATCTAGAGTTGATAGTAAGCTGATGTAGCTTGCTATTTTGCGCGGGAGTGGAAGTTGGCAGTTAACGTTAGCCAACCAGCTCTGCCATCCCTGTAATTAACATTGCTCCCTTATCTTTCCAGTGCTAGTGCTATTGAATAAGCATTGCATCCCTCTCCATCTGTATCCCATCCCAGCCTACAGGTGAGAGTTCTGTGAAATGTGAGGCTGTAGCAGAGAGCTGGTATTACCACCCCACTTACCACTGGCTGACATCTGGTTGGAAAATGATGCGATTTCAGAATCATTCTGAGGATCTGCTTCATAGGATCACTTTTCAAGCCATTTTTCTTAGAATGAGAAAAGGATTTGAGTGCAAGGGGCTTATTTGAAAGGTGTTCCCAGACAACAGAAGTATGGAGATACAGAAGAGAGACAAGGAAGGGAAGGCACCAGTAAAGGCTGTATTAACGAGCAGGTTTCCACGGTGGACACCTGAGAGTCACCCGCTCTCCTCCCATTCACCACTGGCTAAGAATCAGTCCCCAGGACAGTCACTCCCCAGCTTCAGCCTTGCTAGAAGCCCACAGGTAGAAAAATACAGGTGTTTACAGTGGGATGCTCTGAGTTTGTATGGTACTGATGAATGCTAATAGGATATGGCTGTGTCACTAACACATATGTACTGGGCTAGAAAAAAATTCTCTACACAAAGGGAGTTTATCTTTCTTTGCTTGGGAAAGAAAGTTACCCTTTGAAAATCTGTGCCTGACCTGGGGCTTGCGGTTTAAATTTATATAACTTGATGGTCCAGGAACCCAAACTAAGAAATTAATATGAAATTTGTCCCAGGTATCAGGCCAAATGACACCTATGGGATGCTTAGCATAAGCACATGAAAAATAAAAAAAAAATTCATACAACTGAAAATAAACCCAAGAAGAGGGTGGAATAATTTTGAATAAAGCCAAATGATGTAACATCCACCTCCATTTTAATGCAATCATTAAAATGGTACTTAGAACCAAGGGCTTGGGGAAAGGAGGAAAGGTTAGTTGTTCAATGGGTACTGAGTTTCCGTTTTGCAAGATGGAAAAGTTCTAGAGATCTGTTTCACAACAATGTGAATATAATTGATGCCACCAAACCATACACTTACAAATGGTTAAGATGGTCAATTTTATGTTATATGCTTTTTATTACACTGAAAAAAAATAAAATTCTTAATGGCAAGGAGAAATGCTTATGCTAGAATGCTAGAGATAAAGGGAGGCAAAATTGTATAGACCATCTTATCTGCAAAAAATATATATAAAGCTACAATGGGGGAGAACGGTTTAAGAAAATATATTAAGACTCGGTGCCTGTGGCTCAACGGGCTAAGGCGCCAGCCACGTACACCTGAGCTGGCGGTTTCGAATCCAGCCCGGGCCCACCAAACAACAATGACATCTGCAACCAAAAAATGGCTGGGCATTGTGGCGGGCGCCTGTAGTCCCAGCTACTTGGGAGGCGGAGGCAAGAGAATCACTTGAGCCCAGGAATTGGAGATTGCTGTGAGCTGTGATGCCATGGCACTCTATCCAGGGTGATAGCTTGAGGCTCTGTCTCAAGAAAAAAAAAAAGAAAGAAAGAAAGAAAGAAAATATATTAAAATGTCACGAAAACTGATTGGTATAATTACTAGTGATTAATTTCATTTTCTTTTTTGAAAAAGCTACTTCAGTAATGTATCACTTACGGTGCTTTCAATCACAAGAAATAGAAAACCCAGTTTGAACTGGCTTGAAACATAAAGGTGATTTATTAGCTCACATAACTGAAAGGGCCAGAGGTAGAGTGAGCTTCAAGGCTGATTTGGTTCAGAGGTTTGGTTCAGCGATGCCGTCAAGGGCTTGCTTCCTTCCTTCTTTCTGTTCTGCCTTCCGTGGCTCAAGCTTTATGGCTACAGCAGTTCCAGGCTATGCATCCACTTCCACATACTGTCCAGGGAGGGGACTCCTCTTCTGGTCTCTCTTTTAGGAGGAGAGAAAATTTCTTTCTGATAAACTCCAAACAATTGATGTCTGGGTCTTCTTGGCCATACTGTGTCACATCTCCCTGTCTGAATCCTCCTGATCAATCTTAGCCCAGACACGGCCCACTCAAAACAGATGGGCTATGATGGGGAGGGGTAAATACCTGAACAAATTGTGAGTATTCTCAGGAAGGGGAAAGAAGTGAATGAATGCTCACCAGGCAGAAAACAAGTACATTGATGTATATTTCAAAATTTTGGAATAAACTTGCATATCTTTGGGAAGTTCAGAAATCATAAATGTAAAAATGCCCTTTCATACTCATAATAATATGTTCTTTATGCAGAAAAAGTTACAAACCTCTTTTACTAGCTTTTTGCATAGGAATATATAGAACAAGGCCAGTATTCTGAAATTTACTTTAACCTGATACTGCAATTAAGGGTAATATTAAAAATATTTAATGAGCAGTATGACACAGTTATAAATCAATCTGATGGGCACCCAAACAATGGGGAGTATGTGTGTCACTGGCTATTACACTACAGTGGTGACCTCAGGCACAATTACAGTCATTGTTACTTAGCAGCCATTGCTAGCTCAGAGTGTCACATTAAACTGTTCAGACTATCTGTAGCCACAAGTGCTGGGCATACACTAGCCAGTGGGTCCTCATTCACACCCAGCTCATCACTGTGCCAGGACAAAGAGATCCCATCACCAGACACACACAGCTTCAAGGGTGATCAAGATTGTCATTGTCAAACAGTAATGCAAGCATGCATGAAAGAGAACAAAAAGAAAATCCAGCAAAATCTGGTCCTCTGTTGCATTCAGGGAAAAGATACAGCATTGGAATCAAGACAAACCAATGTCAAAATAAGGTCATTTACAGTCATTTACAGCTGCGTCATTTTGGGCAAGCTACTCCACTTGGCCAATCTTCAGTGTTCACATCTATAAAGTGAGTAATACAAGAATTGCCTCCAAAATTGGTTATGAACATTTAGAGACAGTGTAAATAAAGTCTCCAACTCCGGGTTTGGCACTTAGTGGGAAGTGAACCAGTGACAAGTGTTTCTTAGTACCATTTCAAGAAACTTTGTTGAAAAACCGAGCAGGTTACAAATGCTCCCGTAGGGAGAAGATTTAACTCTCTGATTTCTGAATTAAGGAAATAAACACTGGCCTCTCCATAATTTCGCCCTCAGTTTGGGCTTGGACCATCCATTCATCTACATTGCCCCTGTCTCTATAAATATAATGGGCTGGCAGCCTCTAGTGCTGCTAAGAGCTCTTCTTGAGTTGGAATTTCTGACAGCTCAACTTCCACAAGCTGTTCATGAATTATTTCAAGGGATATTTCACTGTCAATCACTTACCCCCGAAGTGGACTGCACAGGCTTGCCATGCACCCAGGATCATGACAGGGGCAGGAATAACATTTGCTGCTGAGAAATTAGCATACTGGTTCATGACCCATAAAAGGAAGCCAAGAAATGTAATGTGATGCAAAACAAGGAAAAGAAACTAGTTTTACCAAGAGCTCCATATATGTCAGGCACTGTGCTGTTCCGCTGGAGCCTCACAGGAACCTGAGGAGGCAGGTAATAGATTCCTACCTACAACTGAAGAAACTAAAGCTAAAAGATGCTAACTTGCCCCAGCTCAGAAGGGGAGGAGCTGAGTTTCAAACTTCTTGATCACAAAGTTCTTCTAGTATTTCTCAGAAGTAATGCTATTGGTATTACTTTCAATAGCAGGGCAGGGCAGTTTTTTTATTATGCAATGTTTAGCAATTTCGGTCCTCAGCAATGAAGGTCAATAGCACATGCAGGTCATTGTTAACATCTAAAACTGCCTTTTGGTTAGATGCCATTGTTAACATCTAAAACTGGTTTTGCAAACTACATTTTCAAACCTTCCCTTGTGTGTGGGGGAATCAGTTGAGGGCAGGAGTTCAAATCCAGCATGGGCAACACAGTTAGACCCCGTCTCTAACAATAAAAAAAAAAAAAAAAGATCCTCCATAAAATACAGCCAAACTGGATCCAGCAGCACATTAAAAAAAAATAACTCACCATTATCAAGTGGAATTTATCCCAGAGATGCAGAGATGCAACATAGACAAATAAATAAACATGATAAACTGATTTTTGACGAAGGCACCATTGGGGAAGGAACAGTCTTTGCAATAAACGATGCTGGGAAAACTGGATATCCATTTGCAGAAAAATGAAACTAGTCCCTTTTCACCTTATAAAAAAATAAGCTCAAAATGGAGTAAAGATGGCTGGGTGCAGTGGCTTATGCACTCTGGGAGGCCAAAGCAGTTGGATTGCTTGAACTCAGGAGTTCGAGACCAACCTGAGCAAAAAGTAAGACCCTATCTCTACTAAAAATAGAAAATCTGCGGCAAGAGGATCACGTGAGCCCAAAAGTTGGAGCTGTGAGCTATGATGCTATGGCACTCTACTCAGGGTGACAGCTTGAGACTGTCTAAAAAAAAAAAAATGGATTAAAGACTTGAATTATAAGACCTGAAACTATGTGACTACTGAAAGAAAACACAGAGGAAACACTTCAGGACATTGATTTGGGTAAATATTTTATAGAGACCTTATTAACACAACACAGGTAAAAAAATAAAAAATTGACAAATGTGATTATATCAAACTCAAAAGTTTCTGCACAGCAATGGAAACCCAACAGAGTAAAACGACAACCTACAGAATGGAAGAAAATATTTGCAAACTACTCATGCAACAAGGAATTAAAATTCAGAATATACAAGGAACTCAAACAACTCAATAGCAAAACCCCCAAATAATCCAATTTAAAATGAGCAAAGGAGATGAATAGACATCTCTCAAAAGAAGACGTACAAATGGCAGACCAGTATATAAAAAATGCTTGACATCACTAATCATCAGGGAAATTCAAATCAAAACCAACCACAACAAGATGTTATCTAACCCTAGTTTGGTTATTTCCAAAAAGACAAAAGGAAAAGGAAGGAAGGAAAGAAAAAAAGGAGGGAGGGAGAGAAGAGAAAGAAAGAAAAAATGAAATGCTGGCAAGTATTAAGGAGAAAAGGGAACTCACGGCTCGGCGCCTGTGGCTCAACAGGCTAAGGCGCCAGCCACATACACCTGAGCTGGCAGGTTTGAATCCAGCCCAGGCCAGCCAAACAGCAATGATGGCTGCAACCAAAAAAATGGCCAGGCGTTGTGGCGGGCGCCTGTAGTTCCAGCTACTTGGGAGGTGGAGGCAAGAGATTCTCTTGCGCCCAGGAATTGGAGGTTGCTGTGAGCTGTGAGGGTGACAGCTTGAGGCTCTGTCTCAAAAAAAAAAAAAAAAGAAAAGAAAAGAAAAGGGAACGCATATACTTTTGGGGGGAATATAAATTAGTACAGCTATTATGAAAATCTATGGAGGTTACTAAAAAAATCCCTGAAAATAGAACTACCATATGATCCAACAATTTCAGCACCAGGTATATATCCAAAGGAAAGGAAACCAGCACATAAAAGAAATATCTGCATTCCCATGTTTATTGCAGTACTAGTCACAAAAGCTAAGATATGGAATCAATCAGAGTGCCTGTCAAGAGATGAATGGATAAAGAAAACATGGCTTATAGACAATGGAATACTATTTAGCCACAAAAAGGACAAAATTATGTCATTCACAGCAACCTGGACAAGGTTGGAGGACATTGTGTTAAGTGACATAAGCCAAGCACAGAAAGAGAAATACCACATGTTCTCATTCATGTGTGGAAGCTAAGAAGGTTGATCACATAGAAGCATAGTGGTTACTAGAGGCAGGAAAGGGTAAGGAATAGGGAAAATGGGGAGAGGAGGTTGGTTAGTGGATATGGTAGTGTATTTGTATTGAAATATCACACTGTACCCCATAAGTTTGTATAATTATTATAATAATAAAAGGAGAAAAGAGCTACTGATGACTCAAAGGGCCTCTAGGCACCATGTACTCTACCCACCTGCTTCTCTCTGAGTGCTGGCTTCATCGTATTCCTACTCCAACTGGCTAATCCAAGTGGCCAGTCCTAAAATTCTTAAAGGATCCAGTCTAATTGGCTTTGGCTGTTTAGTTTCCAATACCTCATAATTGGGTAAAGAGCCCTTTGTGTCTGCCTACTTGACAGGACACTGTCTACCTATGAGGAGGATAACTCTGGTCCACTCTGCAGCACCATCCTTCAAAGGATCCCTTTGCTTCTCTTGCCTGAGCAGGGTGTTGGTGAGGAAGTTGCAGTTGGAAGAGGCACAGCGGCCATGCTGATAGCATAATACCCTACAGCCTCCACCTGGAATGCTCTAATTCTCTGCTGTGCAAACTTTAACATTTGTCAAATTTCCACTCAAGGACTGCTTCCTCAGTCTCTCTTCCTTGACCCTCTCTGGTAGAGTTGGGTGCTATATTTACACACCCAGGACCTAGGTACAATTTGTACAATTCTTCTTGGAAGGCCTATCTTTCTTTTCCTTTCTTTCTTTTTTTTTGAAACAGGGTCTCACTCTGCTGCCCCAGGTAGAGTGCAGTGGCAGCAACACAGCTCACAGCAACCTCAAACTCCAGAACTTAAGTGATCCTTCTGCCTCATGAGTAACTGGGACTATATAGGCATGCTCCACCATGCCCAGCTAATTTTTTCTATTTTTGGTAGAGTTGGTCTCGCTCTTGCTTAGACTGGTCTCCAATTCCTAAGCTCAAAGGATCCTCCTGCCTCAGCCTCCCAGAGCCTGAGAAAACCATGTTTTCCTTATCCATTCATCTGTTGATAGGCACTCTGATTGCAAGGATTACAGGTGTGCCACTGCACCTCGCCAGAAGACCTGTCTTCTTATTGTCTGCATTCTGTCTTTTCACAAAAGTTCCTCAAGGATTGTTAACACCTGGCACACAGTAAAATGTTTAAAAAAATATTTATTACATAAATGGAAGAAATCAAGATATAACCTTGGAATATCAGTCTCACAGCTGTGTTCATGTCAACATGTGGTGGTGTCTTGCTGAGCGGCATTCATTATTATTGTTGCATGTTTTTGTGTGCCCTACAATGACAGTTCTGATGGCCATTCCAGAAAAAGAGCTCCCCACTAGCATGGTCACCTTTGGAGTACTCCAATGGGAGTGTCCAGACTGATATTCAGCAATGAGGTGGGTATGTGGCACTTTTTCTAGGATGAGTTCATGAACTTAATTGTCTGTCCAATCTTGTATATCTTCTATAAAAGAAGATTAAATTTCATCCATATTTCTTTCCTTTGCTAAAATTGTGACTTTTCTTCAGAACTAAGATAAGTGAAGACAAGAAATAGAAAACTGGGAGAAATAGATTTTGTTTCTGTGACCTTTTCAGACCCTTTCCTACCTCCTAGAGGCACAATTGCCTCTCACGTGTCACTTTCTGTTCTTCCTCCAATTGGAATGTCCTTTGGGGGCACCTCACACCTACCCCTTTGTCTACCCTTAAATAGTCCCTCACATATTGGCTTCTCCAGGAGTATCTCCTTAACTGCCTCCTCCTCAACCTAGATAAATCATTTCTCCTACTCTGTGTTAAGTTTGAGGGGCTTACTGTAGCTATCTTCATTACATTTAACACACAGAATGCAGATTTATTTCCTAGACAAAAGTTTGTTAAGAGTAAGGAGAGGGACTTATTCATCTCTATAGCTCCTATATTCCCAGTATTGCCCTTGGAATGAAGTAGATGCTTAATACGTGTTTGTTGAATAATGAACATACAGGGTGTCCTAACAGTCACCCCTTGTTATGTGTAGAGAAAATGAGAAATTGTAGCTAACTGTACTTTTATTTAGAAAATATTCATTACAAAATTTTACAAAGAAGTAGCCAACACATAGAGAATATTTTGTAAATATGTTGTAAGAGTGAGTAGGCATTCCAAATAGCAGAAAATCTCCAAACCCTTTATCTCAATCTTTAAAATGTAATTTTTTGTTGTTGTTGTTGTTAAAGCAACTTATTTTCCCTTTGCATAGTTTTCACAATTTTTCTGAGCATATATCAACTGCCTAATGGAAGTGAGGGAATCCAAAAATATTCACTAATGTGCCACCTGTAGATAATTGAGAACCACTGTAAACCTTTTTTCAAAGTGTTTTTGTATGGCTGCTTATCTGAACAAGGTCACAGTAGTCACATTTAGATAAAATGTGAAATTCCTCTACCATCCCTGGGTTTCTTCATGCTTCCTTTCCTTTTCTACCTTTCTGCTATTTCTAGGTCTGACAAATGTATATTACATAAAATGTCAAGATGTCTTTGCAAAAAAGTATTTTTTAATGGAAAGTAAAGCTTCTTCCCAGTGCTTTTTGGCTCAACAAACAGTTACTCTTCACAGCATGGACATAAATTCCAGATGTATTAGAGACCTAAACATGAAAACAAACGTAAAACTTAGAGGAAAATAGTAAATATCATTATGAATAGCCACAAAAAGGAAGATCTCTTAAACAAGACATAAAAAAGTCACAAACAATAAAGAAGGGGAAAATAGATTTGAATGCATTAAAAAGCAAACGCTAAATATCACAGGCAAAATTAGAAAACAAGTAAAACATTGGGAGAGAACATTCACAACATATTTAACACAAAAAGGATTAGTACTTAGAATATGTAACGGACTTCTACAAATCAATAACAAAAAGGCAAACAAATCCAAGGGAAAATGTGCAAAAGATGTGAATCGTATAAGCAGAAAACAAAATAAACTCACAGTTCTACTTTTACACCCTAGAGAATAAACTCACACATGGTCACAAGGAAATAGATAAAAACACAAAGCAGGGGGGTTTTGTAATAGTGAAAAATCTTTTTTGATTTATCTTAGATTTCCTCCAAAAGCAGAAGTCAAGACAGAGTTTTTGAATACAAGAAATGTATTTAGGGAAGTCGTCCCTAAGAAGAGGGAAAGAGGAAAGCCAATCTAAGTATCTAGCTGGTCAAACTATAGGCTACTGTAATGGGGCTTGATTTCACCAGAGATTCCTTTGAGAACCACTACGGAATGTTTGCCCCAAGGATAGGAGATAAACACATTTATCCATGGGCTCCATATTCTGGTGGTTGAGCATTGTCCAATGGGATTTAAACTCCCTCATATTTCCAGGTTGTTCATAGTTCAGAATGGCTGAGTAGGATACCATTGGAGCTCTCACATTGTTCTTTTCTTTGATATGCTCTGTCTTTTTGGCTTTTTGTTCTACTTTCTGGAAGAATTCCTCAATTTTATTTTCTGACTCTTCTGTTTTCTTTTACATTTTTCCAGTTTATCTTTAATTTTCTAAGAGCACTGCCTTTTCTCTAACTGCTTTTTTTTGTCATAGCAACCTGTTCTTGTTTTATAGATGTAATAGCTTCTTTTGTCTCTCTCAAAATTTTAATTATTTTTTTCCTTCTCCTCTTTTTATGTTATTTCTGTTCTCCAGAGTTGTTTATCCTTTCTTCTACTCTCTTTTTTAGGGTGGAAATTTTTCTCAAAGGACTGATAATATTAATTCGCGGTTGATTTTTATTTAAGAGTGAGGCACTAAAAAGCTGATTGAAATGATAATATTCTGGTTGGGTTTTAGAATTGGTGAACTGCAGGTACATTAGGAAGGCAGGAAGTTTGCTTCTACTCTTAGTGCCAGAAAAGGGAGTTATTCCATTTCTCTATGGGGAAAGATGCTCTGCAGGTAGGTGTTTTATGCTCAGTTTTTGAGAGGGTGTTCCATTTATAGAATTTCAGTTGAGCTATCTGATTCAGCCCTATGTCTTACTCTTGCCCCCTGGGGACACAGGGAGCTCTGCTAGACATGGCAGCTTTCTTCTGGGCTCTATCTTCCCCATGGTTTATGCTCTAGGCTGTAGCTTTCTTTGCTCTATTCTACCAGTTCCCCTTCCTCATGTTGTTTTTTCTCTTTAGAAACTTGTTGAAATTTTTCCTTAACTTTGCTTTGTGATCATATTCATTTTTTTCCTAGGCGACTAGATAGTTTTTTAATAAAACAAATGTTATTGAATATTTCAATCTGACCCTTAGACATTGTCATAATTTAACTACTAATTGAGTACCCCTGTCCTTTCATTTTATTACTTCCTTGGAGTTTTTGTTTTATATTTTTAACATAAAAGGGTTTTTAAAATACTCAATAGTTAAATTTCTCTACATTTAAAACCATTTTCTGTGCCATTATTAAATACATCCTCTAATAGTTTTTTTAGTGAGTATCTGGAAGTGTAAACTCTTTTAGTTATTACATTGAAAATTTATTGTTTAAATTTTTTTTTGTATGAGATAAGGTCTTGCTATGTTGCCGAGGCTAGTCTTGAACTCCTAGGCTCAAGCTATCCTCTTGCCTTAATCTTCCAAATAGCTAGGACTACTGGTATGTGCCACTGAGCTTGGCAATTGTTTGAATTTTTAAATGAATAATGTTTTAATTGGAACATAATATATATAAAGAAAAGTAAAAACAATTATATACAATTGATTCTCATTATTTGTAGAAGGTATATTCTATAAAATCCCCAAGAACACTGAATTAGTAAATACTGAGCCATGGTAGAATATGGCTCCTATAAGCCTCTGTAATAATCAATATATAGTCTTGTTTAATGTGTGTTCCTATTTAAAGACACTTTGTTTAATATACCAGGTTGATTCATTAACATTGAACTTACTGTACAGCACTGAACTCAGACCTGAGTGAAGCTTATCTACTTCATGGATTTTTCCCTTAAGGTACAGCACGATCTTACACTTACACACACTAGGTAACACTTCAACGCTATGCTGGCAGGCCGTTGTAAACAATGCAATCACTCAGAAAGCACAAAATGCAAAAAATGTGGCACAAAGTAGACTGTGAAAGGACACATATTTAGAATATGAGAGCTCAAACAAGTAGGCAGGGAGCTGCCTCATCTGACCTCTGCTGGGAACATGTAAATTTCAGGGAAGCAGGGAAATCTGCAAATACAGAATCAGGGAGTAATGAGGACTGACTCTATGAACAACACCAAGACTTACTGTAGAGAGAAAGCACCTGTGTAACAAGCATCCAAGTCAAGAAATAGGACATTTCTAGCATCATCTTAGGCCCTCTTCCAAGAGTAACCACTATCCTGGCCACCGGCACCACAGATTACTGTTTTTTCACATTCTATCAATGTAAGCATTTATGTACTCGCTTGCTTCCGGCTTCTTTTGTTCAATATTATGTTATTCATCCACGTTGCTGCAGGTTGTAATATCAATCATTTTAAAGCATCTTTTGTCAATCTGTTCTATATGATCAAATTCTGTCTTTGCTGGAATTGTATTTCCTCATGATTTGGGGGATCATTTTAAGTGGGAATCTTCCAGCTTTTCTTTACTTTTCCCCTACTTTCTAGTAGCACAGTGGTGTGCTATTGCCTTCTCTTAGTCCCCTAGGCCCCAGTTCAGGATGAAGTCTGATAGAGGTGTTCACCTGCCAGAGCACTGGGGATATCCATTCCAGAGCCTGCAGGAGACTTGGCTCGGGTCCTGTTCATGAGGCTGTGTCCATCTACCTGCCTCCTTCCGTCCCTGTCTTCCTGGAAACAGTTACATCAAGTAGCAGGTTGTGGCCTTTTAAATCCCCTTTCAAAGCAGAGATCCCACCTAGCTCCTGACTTCATTCAGGAAGCCTGATCTATTCTGTGCCTTGTGTGGAGCTGTTTGGCCCCTGATTATCTGCCACAGTTGTTCTTTTGCTACCTCTGGTTTCATCCTTGCTCACTGCTGTAGATACGTTGTCCCAACATGGTTGTCTTATGTTTGATTCCAGCTATCTCTTTGGGGTTATCTCTTCTTATATTTGTTATGCATCTGGAGATGGAAGAAGTTGTTGAGAAGTGAACTTAAGTTCACTAACTCATTCTAGAAAAAGTGCTACATCCCTCATTGCTGAATATCACTACGGTTGCTTGTGAAGTACTTCCCTTGCGAAGCTGTGCACCAACACCAAGGCCTAGTCCACCCTTCAACGCAGTTTTGGAACTCTTTTTGTGGACTGACCATCAGAGCTGTTGTTATACAAGTTCTGACAATGAAGTTTGGGAACTCGTCCTAGAAAAAGTGCCTTGAAGGGTGGACTAGGCTCTGGCATCAGTGCATAGCTTCCCAGGGGAGTACTTGGAAGGTGACTGTAGTGATATTCAGCAATGAGGTATGGAGCATTTTTTCTAGGATGAGTTCCTGAAGTTAACCATCCAGCCTTGTGTGCTGCCTGGAAGCCTCTATTGCTTGCTTTATCAGAGAATTAAAAAGCCCTTTTTATCTTAAAATAAATTAAGCAATGTTCAAGAGTCCCCACTGAGGTAGAAACAACCCAAATGTATCTCAGCTGATGAACTGATAAACAACATTAGCATATCTATAAAATAGAATATCAGTCCTCCATTAAAAAGAATTAAGTGGCTTGGTGCCTATAGCTCAGCAGCTAGGGCATGGGCCACATACACCAGGGCTGGCGGGTTCAAACCTGGCCCGAGCCTGCCAAACAACAATGACTATGTTAAGAAAAAAAAAAAAAACACCATTCTTTTCTCTCCCCCTCCCCCGTGTGTCTTCTCTCTTTCTCTCTCTATCTCTCTCTCTCTCCCCCTCCTCTTTAATGCTGCTCTGTAGCATTCCCCGCCAATAAAGACCTTTTGTACTAAACAAAAAAAACCCAAAAAACTACAGCCCCCCCCTCCAAAAAATAGATGGGCATTGTGGCAGGTGCCTATAATCCCAGCTACTTGGGAGGCTGAGACAAGAAAATTGCTTAGGCCTAAGAGTTTGAGGTTGCCGGGAGCTGTGATGCCATGGCATTCTATTCAGGGCAATAGCTTGAGGCTCTGTCTCAAAAATAAAATAAAATGAAATAAAAATAAAAAGAATTAAGTATTGATACAAGCTATAACATAGATGAGTCTTGAAAATATTACACTAATTATAAGAAGCTACACACAAAAGGGCTATATATTATATGATTCTGTATATATGAATTATCCTGAATGGGCAAATACATACAGACAAAAAGGAAATTGCTGCTTTCCAAGGCTGGAGAGAGGGGAGCTGGGGATGACTGCTAATGGGTGTGTGCATTCTTGCAAGGGGATGAAAATGTTCTGGAACTAGACAATGGTGATGGTTGCACAACATCGTAAATGTACCAAATGTACACTGTAATTATATACTTTAAAAATAATTAAAGTAGGCTCGGCGCCTATAGCTCAGCAGCTAGGGTGCCAGCCACGTACACCGGGGCTGGTAGGTTCAAACCCAGCCAGGGCCTGCCAAATAATAATGACAACTACAACAAAAAAAAAAATAGCCAGGCATTGTAGCAGGCACCTGTAGTCTCAGCTACTTGGGAGGCTGAGGCAAGAGAATCACTTCAGCCCTAGAGTCTGAGGTTGCTATGAGCTATGATACCATGGCACTCTACTGAGGGTGACATAGTGAGACTCTGTCTCAAAAAAAAAAAATGTTTAAAGTAATGAATTTCAGATTAGCAAGCTATGATATATGTATATCATGGAATACTATTCAGCCATTTAAAAAGATGGAGACTTTATATCTTTTGTATTAAACTGGATAGAGTTGGAACATGTTCTTCTTAATAAAGTACCACAAAAATAGAGAAGCAAGAATCTAATGTATTCAATTCTAATATGAAGCCAATAGATGATCTAATACATACCCACATAAGAGAAAAACTCAAATCAATTCAAAGTGGGGGGTGAAGGAATGAAGGAGTGGGGAGAGAGGACGGGGAGAGAGAGAAGGGGGTGCTCCTACTTAAAGGGCACAATGTCACAGTGTATGGCACACCCCTTAGGGGAGCAACACAGTTATAAGAGCTCGGGCTCGATCCTGTAGCTCAAGCAGCTGAGGTGCCAGCCACATATACCAGGGCTGGCAGGTTTGAATCCAGCCCGGGCCCACCAAACAATGACAACTACAACCAAAAAATAGCTGGATGTTGTGGGAGGTGCCTGTAGTCCCAGCTACTTGGGAGGCTGAGTCAAGAGACTCGCTTAAACCCAGGAGTTGGAGGTTGCTGTGAGCTGTGATGCCATGGCACTCTACCAAGGGGGACATGGTGAGACTTTGTCTCAAAAAAAAAAAAAAGAGGGACTTTACCTAACAAATGCAAACAGTGTAACCTAATTCTTTGTACTCTCAATTAACCTGAAACAGTAAATAATAAATAAATAAAATTAATGAATTTCATATTATGGGAATTTTACCTTAAAGGAAAAAAAACCCAAAAAAACCCAAACCAAAAAAAAAACGATACCTCTTTTCTGTCTACCTTCCTAACTGCTCTCGTTTGAATGTATCACTTCTCTTTTCCACCAACACAGGGTCCTATTTTTATGGAACATCTTTCACATTATACTGCAATTGTTTGTCTTTGTGTCTGTCCCTCTACCAGACTATAAGCATTTTCAAGAGAAGAACTGTGTCCTATTCAGATTTGTGTCTCTTTTGCCTTGCTTAGTTTCTGGCATAGAATAAGTTCAAAAAGCCTTACTGAATAAATTAATGAACAAATTAGTTGAACTGATATGACCACACCAAAAAAAAAAATCCACTCTTCCTCTGGGTCTCCCAATTTATCCTTAGAATTATCCCCTGGGGAAAGGATTTTTATTTGGAAACTTACGGTGATGCCCTCAGAGCTAAAGCCTTTGTGCAAGGAGATAGTACAAGCAGCCCTGACCATTCCTAGGGTCCCCCTTAAAACTTTGACCTCCCAGCCTCAGCCAGTTCTAACCTAACGTCTGTTGGAGGTACAGATGCAATGGCTGCAGACTAAATTATTCAAAATATTTCCAACAACTAGGCCCAATAATGCTGTTGCTGAGTCACTCCTGGTACAAAACATTTTCTTTATGATGCTTTCATCCGCCCTTTGAGGTGTAAATTTTAAGTCTCACTTTACAGAGGTGAGTTAAATGACTTCTTCAGGGTCAGGAAACAAATGATAGAAATATGTGATGCATCAAATTGGAAGAGAATTCCTATCTCTGATTCTAACTGTGGTTGTAAAATGTGCTCCTAAAATGACCAGCTGGCAAACATTTTTTTTTTACTAGCTTGTTATTTATTCTCTGTGCTTTTAATAAATGAGATAACTCATTATGCCAATGATCAGCAGACTGTGGACAAGTTGGGATTGTCTGTGCCTGATCACACTCAAATTCCTTCAATTACATGCGATGGAGCAGTTGGGTTTTGCACGTGAAATATTCAGAGTAGAAGCTTGAAAATAATTGCTTTCTAGCAGTGAATGGGAACACCCTCTTGTTACACAACAGCCACGGGTCTGACGTGATGGACCAAGTTCAACTGGCTTGACTGATGCAAACAGGGCTTTTCTGGGAAACCCCCACAATCACTAGCATTGCTCTGCAGCTCTCAACCACTCCACGTGGCTCCCCAGAGTTGTTGCTGAGGGACACAGCAGGTGGAGCAAAGGTGCAGATTTGTCTGTCATCCTGTCATGTAGGCGACCCAAGGGGACTGAAGCCATCACTTTCTCTGCTGACTCACTATCCTAGGGAGAAGTGATAGTCTGCTTTGAAAGGGATATGCTGGGATTCCAAAACCAGTCCTGCAGCCTGCCTACCACTATGATGCTGACTTACTCACACAGCTAGCATCTCTGTGTTATTTATGCCACCTGCAAAACAGAATTACACAGTAAAAAAGATTTTAGATGAAAAGGATGCTCAGTGAAATAAATGACTTTTCTATTTTTTAAAAAACTTCAGGGCCTATGGTTTTTCAAAAAAACTAATAACAGTCTTCAAAGAGGGGGATGTGTTAACTCATAGTCACCAGTCATTTATTAGTTCTAACCACAAAGGCTGTTGTTCTTCTGGTGCTAGTCAGCAAAGCACTGAAGGCTCTGATTTGGATGTGACAATGACTTCTGGATGGCTCTTACGCTATCTTCTTGCATGTAACTATATTAAAGCTTAACACATGAGGTCAACGACATCTGTCATGTTTGTCCCTGTCTTAGTTTACGTTCCCTCAGAAGCAGACCCTGGGATAAGCATTCAAGTGCAAGCAATTTACTTGGGAGATCATCCCAGAAAAACCTGTAAGGGAGGGAGAAAGGGAAGTTAGTCCAAAAGGAATCATTACTAAGCAAGTTACTGTCATGGACAATGAGCTTAATCCCACTAGGACTTTAGGAAACAGGGAATTACACCACTCTCAGTTATCCCACATGAAAAGTGAGGGGGCTGGGGTATTTTTATGACAATTTCCACTAATCATTGGTTGACAGTTGCTCCCATGTAACATTATTTGTATATATACACAGAAAAAAAAGAACCTTAATCTCTACCTCAATGCACACAAACAATTTAATTTAATTTAATGCAACACAGATCATATGCCTAGATGCAAAAATTAGAACCATAAAGCTTCTAGAAGAAAACATAGGGGAATATATGTGCAACCTTAGGAAAGGCAAAGTTTCCTTAGGTAGAACACAAAACCACTATCATAAAGCTCCTGAAAATTAAAACATTGAAACATTTGAAAGTATTGTTAAGAGAATGAAAAGGCAAGAGGTAGAATGCAAAAATACTTTTGTTACATATATCTGACAAAGGACTTGTATCCAGGATATAAAAAGAGGCAAGAGGTAGAATGCAAAAATACTTTCGTTACATATATCTGACAAAGGACTTGTACCCACAAATCAAAAATGGCAAAATATTTTTTTTTCTTTTTTTTTTTTTGAGACAGTTTCCCTTTGTCACTGTTGGTAGAGTGCTATGGCTTCTTAGCTCACAGCAACCTCAAACTCTTGGGTTCAAGTGATCCTCTTATGGCAAAAGATTTGAACAGACACTTCACATGTAAGATACACAAATGGCCAACACACCATTTGAAATTGTCAACATTATTCATCATCAGGGAAATGCAAATAAAAATCATAATGAAAAACTACTACATACACTCTGCAGGTGTCCTCAAACTTTTTAAACAGGGGGCCAATTCACTGTCCCTCAGATCGTTGGAGGGCCACACTATAGTTTAAAAAAAAAAACTATGAACAAATTCCTATGCACACTGCACATATCTTATTTTGAAGTAAAAAACAAAATGGTAACAAACACAATTCACACCAATACATGTGACCCACGGGCCATAGTTTGAGGACCCCTGCTCTAGAGTGTCTAAAACTAAAGAGGTTAGTGGGAGTACAAAATAGTACAACCACTACAGAGGACTCTTTAGTAGTTTTTTATAAAGTTAAACATATAACTCTGTAGCGCCCAGAAATTCTACTCCAAGGTATTGATTGAAAACAAATGGCAGCATGTATTTACAAAAAAGACTTGTACAAAAACATTCAGAACAGCCTTAGGGAAAGAAACTAGAAAACAACCCAAAGTTCAGAAATAGGCGAAGAGTAAGCAAACTGTGAAATAGTCATATAATAAAATGCTATTTAGCACTAAAAAATAATGACCTATCAATACGTGCAATAACACTGATGGAGCTAAGAAAACAAAACTACACTAAGCAATGGAAGCAGACATAAGAGTACATTCCATCTGATGTCATGTTGACAAAGACCCAGAACAGGAAAGCTAAGCCATGGGGATAAATATTGGATCAGTGGTTGCCCTAATGGGATGGTATTAACAGAGAAGGAGGCACTCAGAACTGAATCTAGGGGTTTGGGAAATATTCTGTATCTTGTTTTGGATGGTGGTTACGTCAGTGTATATAAGGGTCAAAACTGATCTAATTGAACATGTGAGAGCGGTGCTTTTTAGTATACAAAGTTGTATCTTAATAAGTATTAAAGCTTTATCTTTAAAAAAGAAACACAATGGGCTCGGCGCCCGTAGCAGAGCGGTCACAGTGCCAGCCACATACACAGAGCGTGGTGGGTTCGAACCCAGGCCGGGCCTGCTAAACAACTGCAACAAAAAAATAGCCGGGCCTTGTGGCGGGTGCCTGTAGTCCCAGCTACTTGGGAGGCTGAGGCAAGAGAATCGCTTAAGCCCAAGAGTTTGAGGTTGCTGTGAGCTGTGATGCTCACAGCACTCCATGGAGGGCTACATAGTCTCAAGACTCTGTCTCAAAAAAAAAAAAAAAAAAGAAAGAAAAGAAAAAAGAAATAAAGACAATGACTGTTAAAAATATGGAGCAATTTCTTCAGTGTTTTGTCCCCCTCCCCCCTAGACTATAGGCTTCAGGAGGGCAGAGACTCTGTCTGTTTTGGTCACTACTGTATCCCCAGCACCTAACACAGTGCCTGGGACCATTGAGTGCTCAAGTCACATTTGTTAATACTATGAGTTTGTAAGAGCCTCTGTACATTGAGCTATGGCTCTATCATATCTCCCTTTGAAGACGTGACCTGTTCTTGGCAGAGGCTGGTGGCCCCCGAAGCTTGAGCACAGGTGCATTGTCTAGGAAGGGAGCTTGCAGGTGGGAACCCAGCAGGGCCCTGGGTGTCCTTGGGCACTGACAGGGTCCCAACTGTGAGCACCATCTGCTCCTGTGAAGGGTGTCTGACAGCAGCCACAGCCTTGGACCTGGAAGGTGAGTGCCTCTGAGACCCAATGTCAGGCTCCCATTCCCATCCTCCCTGTCTGTAGGGAAAGTTACTTTAACCCTGGAAATAGAAAGTACCAACATATGTACCACTTTGTAATTTGCTAAGTGTTTTCCCACATATGTTCATATTTTATCTTCTCAAAAACCCTGTCACGTAATTGTTTAATAACTCTTATTTTACAGAGGGGTTAAGTGACTTTCTGAAGGTCACACAGCTGGCAGGTAACCTGGGATTCAAACCAAGTTTTTAACCATTTACCACTACATTAAATGCAGTACTGCTGTGTCATTTAAGGACCTTCAGAAGCAGTTTCTGAAATCTGATCCTTTCTGTAAGCTTTATTGGAGTACTGGATGTGTAAGTAACACATTCCCCTCTTTTAAATCCAATTTATCCCATATGCTCTGTGAGTTTAACCTGCCTGGCCCACCTCTACCCTTATGCAAATTTTCCACATTCCTCACTACACCTACCAAGTAAAATCCATATTCCCTGCAGCTGTTCAATGCTCTTTTGCCCCAGCTCACATTTGCAGCCTCATTTTCCTTGAAGAACTTTGCATTCTAGCTAGTTTTGTCATTTTCCTCATTTCTGCAACTTAACTCCTCAACTTCGTGTGTGAAATGCTGGTCTTCCCTTTCTTCCTTTGGGAATTTTCTTTTCACCCCTCAAGTCCTGACTCAATTGCCACTGCCTCTCTCTGTTGGTAGATATTTACTTCATCTGAACCCTTAGAGCACATGGTTTGTACCATTCCTGTGGCATTAACTGTCAGCTATCATGGGTATGTTTGCACCTTGCTTTGTCCTTATTAGATCCTGAGGTCCCTGAAGGTTAGATTGCATGCCTTATCTATTTCTGTAACCCTTATGACGACTAGCATAGTTGTCTGCACACTGTAGAAATTTAATTGATGCTTTGTTGAATACAGTACCACCTCTCCAACCATTGTCTATACATTTGGTATCTTTATGAATGCATAGTTTAAAATTGTTTGCATTTTAATTCTACTTTATGTTTGGTTAAATAGCCTCCACCCTTTGTATACTTTTCTTCTGACTTGACTCAGACTATATGAATACTTACATTCTTCACAAGTGAGGAGAGATTATGGAGATCGCAGTTCTACTCTGGCTCTGCCATCCACTGGATCTCATTTTGCCTTCATCCATTCCAAGGGGGTAATAATCTTTGTTTTGCTTCCTTAATTCGCAAGGTTGTTGGGAGGACGAATAAAATAACAGATGTGGCAGTGCTCTACTGACTATAAATCATGTAGAAATGTCGTTTAGTTGCAGCTGCCGTTTGAAGCGTGTTGCCGGCAGCCCCCTATCCATCTGCTCCTCTCGAAGGGTCTGGAGGGAGTTATGTCCAGGGGGCTGCGGGATGGCTGATGAGGAAATAGCCACGTTTCCTGAATGACGGGTGGACCTGGGGCTGTGTTGTGGTGGGGTCAGGGACACTGTCATCTGAAAAGCTGCTGTGAGACAAGAAAATACCCTCGTCTAGGCAACTTCCCAGAGCCGGCCTAGTTCCAGTTGAGTAGAAGTTACCAGGAGTCAGCCAGTTTGGGAAATTCCTCAGAGTCCGAGCCACTGGATGATGACATGGCTGCCCGAGGGAAGGCGAGGGCTAGAATGCTGCAGGGATGAGATCAACTACCCCTTATTAGCGTCACAACCCTGCTTCGAGGCGGAGCCTGCAGCCTCGACTCTGTTCCCTCGGTCAAGAGCCACCCCAACGCCCCAGGAGCCCCTGCAGGAGTCTTCTGAGCCTGCTCATTGGCCTCCGCTGAGGGGAGGGGTGGGCCTTGGGTCGCTTTCTGATTGGTTAGCTGCCGGATTGGCAGGTCCCGCTGGCTGCGTGTGCCGGGAGGGAGGCCAGACATGGCGGAGGCGGGAAAAGTGTCTGACGGCTTGGGGCTTCCTGGAGGAGGAGCAGCCCAGTGGCCCCTGCAGAGGTATGGTCGCTACATGCCATTAGGTGCCGGAGAGCTGCCTGGGCCTGGCCTGGAAGCTGGGACAGCCTCCTCCCCCACGTGGAAGGTGAGATATGAAGGCAGACACAGCTCGAGGTGCTCACACCTCCAAGGAGGGAGGGAAAACCGAGGCCGGTGCCCCAAATGCGGCTTGGATAGGAGGAGGGGACACCAAGGGGCTGCCAGGCGTGTCAAGGAATTGCCGGACCAACAGCTAACATTTAACAGCAACAACAAAATGTGTGTGTAGTAATAGGAGACGTGACTGGAACCCATTACGTTCTCCAATTAATTATGCAGAGCAGTAAACATTCATATATTCAACAGATACTTACTGAGCATCAAGTATGTGCAAGACTCTTACAGGGTTCTGAGGGTATAGCAATGAGTAAGATACAAAGGTCCTCTCACTAATGTTTTCATTCTAGTGGAGGACATAGTATTTGTCCAAATAACTATGTAATTATGGAAGGGACTGTTGAATCATCCATAATCAAGTTTTCATGCTCTCTGGCAGTCAAGCATTCACACAGGACTAAATTTGAATCCTATCTCTGCTACGGAATTTCTGTGACACTGATTTAGTTCCTTAAACTATCTGTACCTTACTCTATCTTAAAATAGAGGTAATAATTGGGGCGGCACCTGTGGCTCAAAGGAGTAGGGCCCTGGCCCCATATACTGGAGGTGGTGGGTTCAAACCTTGCCCTGGGCCAAAAAAACTGCAAAAAAAATTAAAAAATAAAAAAACAGTAATAATGGAACAAGCATTCCTTGGAAATATTGTAGGCTCAGTACCAGACCATTACAATAAAGCAAGTATTAATTTTTTGGTATCCCAGTGCATATAAAATTTTATGGTTACACTATACTGTAGTCTATTAAGTGTGCAATAGCATTATGTCTAAACAATGTATATACCTTGATTAAAAAACAATTTATTGCTAAAAGAATGTTAAAATAAGCAGGTGGTAATCTTTTTGCTGGTGTAGGGTCTTGCTTTGATATTGATTGGCTACTGACCAGGGTGGTGGTTGCTGAAGGTTTGGGGGTAGCTGTGGAAATTTCCTTCTTTATATTTTTGAGATAGTCTCACTCTGTTGTTGCCCAGGCTAGAAGTGTCGTGGTGTCATATCTCACAGTATCCGCTGACTTCTGGCTTAAGCAATCATCTTGCCTCAGCCTTCCAAGTAACTGGGACTATAGGTGCCCTCTACGACACCCAGCTAATTTTTTTTTTTCTATTTTTAGTAGAGAAGTGGTCTCGCTCTTGGTCAGGCTGGTCTCCAACTTCTGAGTTCAAGCAATCCACCTGCCTTGGCTCTCAGAGTGTTAGGATTACAGGCATGACCCACAGGGCCTAGCCTGTAGTAGATTGCTACAAGCAATCCTCCTGCCTCAGCCTTCCAAGTAGCTGGGACTACAGGTGCCCTCCACAACACCCAGCTAATTTTTTTTTTTTTCTATTTTTAGTAGAGAAGTGGTCTCGCTCCTGGTCAGGCTGGTCTCCAACTTCTGAGTTCAAGCAATCCCACCTGCCTTGGCCTCCCAGAGTGCTAGGATTACAGGCGTGAGCCACAGGTAGTGGTTTCTTAAAATAAGACAATGATGTTTGCCACATGGATTTATTTACTCTTCCTTTCATGAAAGATTTCTCTGTAGCATGTGATGCTGTTTAATAGAATTTTACCCACAGTACAACTTCTTCACAATTGGAGTCACTCCTTTCAAACCCTGCTGCTGCTTTATCAACTAAGTGTATGTAATACTCTAAATCCTTTGTTGTCACTTCAATAATGTTTATAGCATCTTACCCAGGAGTAGATTCCATCTCAAGAAATAAATTTCTTTCTTCATCCATTCATAGGAAACAACTCATCGTTCAAGTTTTATCATGAGCTTACATAGTTCAGTCATATCCTTAGGCTCCACTTTTAATTCTCTTGTTATTTCCACCACATGTGCAGTTACTTTCTCCACTGAATTCGTGACCTCCTCAAAGTCATCCATAAGGATTGGAATCAACTTCTTTCAAACTCCTGTTAATGTTGATATGTTGACCTCCTATGAATCACTAATGTTCTTAATGACATCTATAATGTAAATCTTTTCTAGAAGGTTTTTGATTTACTTTGCCCAGATCCATCAGAGGAATCACTATCTATGGTAGCTATACTCTTACAAAATATATTTCTTTTTTTTGAGACAGAGCCTCAAGTTGTCACCCTGGATAG
Organism: Perodicticus potto; assembly: GCA_963574655.1. NCBI lineage: Eukaryota > Metazoa > Chordata > Mammalia > Primates > Lorisidae > Perodicticus > Perodicticus potto. The sequence continues at coordinate 24,549 of CAUYRH010073194.1, forward strand.
AGTGCCGTGGCATCACAGTTCACAGCAACCTCCAATTCCTGGGCTCAAGCGAGTCTCCTGCCTCCGCCTCCCAAGCAGCTGGGACTACAGGTGCCCGCCACAAGGCCCGGGCATTTTTTTGGTTGCAGCCGTCATTGTTGTTTGACGGGCCTAGGCTGGATTTGAATCCGCCAGCTCAGGTGTATATGGCTGGCACCTTAGTCCATTGAGCCACAGGCGCCGAGCCACAAAATATATTTCTTAAATAGTAAGACTTGAAAGTTGAAATTACTCCTTGACCATAGGTTACAGAATACATGTTGTATTATCAGGCATAAAAACAACATTAATCTCCTTGTAGGTATCTATCAGAGCTCTTGAGTGCCCAGATACATTATCATTGAGCAGTAGGCTTAAAATATTCAGCAAACCATGCTATAAACAGATGTGCTGTGATATAGGCTTTTTTTTGTTGTTCTGTTAATAGAGCACAGGCAGACTAGATTTAGCTTCATTCTTTTTATTTTTTATTTTTTATTAAATCATAGCTGCGTACATTAGTGCAATCAAGGGGTACAATGTGCTGGCTTCATATACAATCTGAAATGATTTCATCAAACTGTTTACTATACCCTTCATGGCATTTTCTTAGTTATTGTATGAAGACATTTGTATTCTGCATTTAGTAAGTTTCGCCTGTACCCTTTTAAGATGCATCATAGGTGTGGCCCCACCAATTATCCTCCCTCCACCCCAACTTCTCCCCTCCCCTCCCTTCCCATGTTTCTTGTGCTGTAGATGGGTTATAGCCTTCATATGAAACCTTTAAATTAGCTTCATAGTAGGGCTGAGTACATTGGATACTTTTTCTTCCATTCTTGAGATACTTTGCTAAGAAGAATATGTTCCAGCTCCTTAGTGAGCTCATCAGTGTTTATACCTTTAAATACATCCTATATATACTGATGATACTCAAATGTTTTTATTCAAACCTGACATTTCCCTTGACCCAATACTTATATCCAATTGTTTACATAGGGGAGGTAAAACTTTCCCTCTATCTTCTGAAGGCTCAAAAATTGAGTCCATAAAATATACTGACAATATACAGATGAACAGGAGAAAAGGTAGACAAATTTATTATATGTACCAGGGCATCATACGAAGAAGAATGAATACCTGAAAACCCAGTGAAATCTAAAAGCTTGTGTATCCTCTTTATAGGGAAGAGAAGTGGGGGAATGAAAGCAACTTAGGAGAGAAGAAATGATTTTGAGGAAAGATGAAGGGCACTGAGAAGAATGGAAGGCTTCTCAGAAGACTATGTGTGTCTGGGCATAGTGTGGACTTCCAGTCTCCTCTCCTGTGACTTGAGCCAATCTCTCCAGGTTGATGAGATTCCTGGGGAGGGGGTTCATAACAAGGAAGTTCCTTTTGGAAGACCCATCTTCAGGCAGATAGGGGAGCTCAGAGAAAGCCTCTGTCATTTTTTTTGTTCCCCAAGGGACTTCTGTTTAAAGTAATCAGTATACAAAAGTGGCATCATTTCCTAACCTCCTTTGCTTATTTGACACTGCAATTTAAATTTGTGATATATATCTTAAAATTGAACATGTTCAAAACCAGCCAATGATCTCCTCCGAACTTGATCTATCTGTAGTCTTCTTCATTTCAGTCCATAGTAGGTCCATCTTCTTATTGCTTAGGCCAAATACCTTACCACATCCTTGACTCCCACCTCTCTTATATCCACATCCAAATCTACCACAAATCCGCTACTTTACTTTCAAAGGATAACCAAATTCCATCCACATCTCATCAGCTCCACTGCTAATCCTGGTCCAAGCCACCATCATCTGGCCTCAGTTACTGTAATAGCCCCCAACTAGTCTTCCTGCTTCCATGTTTGCCCCACCCCATAGTCCATTACAGCACAGCAGCCACAGCAATCCCTATGGAGTGTAAGTCACATCATGTCCCTTCATGCTCCCTAGTCCCCTGGAGGTCCTGGCTCCACTTACCTCCAGTGTTCTCAAATTGTTTGCTCCCCTGCAACTGCCCTGACCTGGGAGGTTTTTGAACCCACTAGCCATGATACACAGGGCTCTGGATTTGCCTGGATCACTCCTCATCACTCTATAACCCCCTTGGTGTATAGCTGTATGATTTGCTCCCTTGTTAACATCATTTCCTCAAAGGCACATTGACTTTAAGCCTTTCAGTGGCTCTGCCTTCAGGGTAAAATCCAAGCTTGACCCAGAAGCCCTGAAGCAGTATGATCCCTTCTCTCTGCAGCCTCATCTCCCTTCTCTCTTCTCCTTGTTTACCAGACTCCAGACACCCCAGCATTCTTGCAGCCTTTTCACATACCAGGTCCTTTCCTGCCCTGCTTAGAAGTCTCTTCCATCTACTCCTCACTCACCAGCCCCAACTCATTCTTCAGGTCTCAGAGCCTAAGTAAAGCCTTCTCTCCCCACGCCTGCCATCTGTATCTGCTTTCTCTCTAGGACGCTATACTGTTCCCTCATAGAACTTAACACAATTTATAATTTCATATTCTCTTTATGAAATGATTTGTGTAATAAGTGTTTCTCCCACTCTGCTGTAAGCTCCATGCAGTCAGAGATCTTGCCTGTTTGGTTGATCACCAACTACTCAATACCAGGAACAGTGCCAGACTCATAACACTTATTAAAAATGAATAGATCTGGGCAGCGCCTGTGGCTCAGTGAGTGGAGCGCCGGCCCCATATACCAAGGGTGGCAGGTTCGAACCCGGCCCCAGCTGAACTGCAACAAAAAAATAGCCGGGCTTGTGGCGGGCACCTATAGTCCCAGTTACTTGGGAAGCTGAGACAAGAGAATTGCCTAAGCCCAGAAGCTGAAGGTTGCTGTGAGCTGTGAAGCCATGGCACTCTACCAAGGGCGACAAAGTGAGACTCTGTCTCTAAAAAAAATAAAATAAAATAAAATGAATAGATCTGATTTATCATCCCTCAGTCTTACTTTTGCTAATTTTTCAAGGGGGAATTTTGCATTCCTTCACCAAAACATAAAGACTTTGATCCTATCTGGTGATGGATTTCAACTTTGGCTATAAAAAACACAATATTCTTCTAGGTTTCCAAGAATAAGCGAGCAGTTAAACAGCAAATAATTTTCACTGATTTATAATATACAATATATCTCTATAGAAATCACTTTTACAAAATGTAACAAAAATATGTTGGAAGGTTTTGAAAACATAGCCTATAACTTCCTTCAAGGCTTAGATTCTTGACAAAGCAAAAAAATTCCCAGTGGTTCAAAGTCCCACTGAGACTCTACAGCATGGCCCTTGGCTCTTACAGGTCCTAGAAGCCTTAGCAGAGTATACATTTCCACATGGCAAGGTTATGTTTAGATTCTATACCAAACACACTTCTTATGAATTGATTATCCTTCTTTCAGGCAGTTATCTCACTAAGGAATTAGGGATGGAGAGAAGGCTCTAGGAGGTTTGATGTCAAAGATTATTGTATAAAGGAATAATGAAAAGGTAAAGTAGTCAAGGAGATTCGGGAAGATACAACCAACTCTCAGAGAGATGTCAGTCTGGGTTTGATCAGAGAAGCAGAACCACTAGACTGATGTACAATAAATGATTTATTTAGGGATATGACTTTTTATAATTATGGGATATTGTTATACTGCCTCTGTAAGGCTCTCTGTCTGGTGTTATAGCCTGAAGTCTTCATCAGGGGGTTGGAAAGGGAAGGTGGATATAAAGCAGGGGTTCTCAACCAGGGCAGGCTTTGACCTCAAGGGGACATTTGGTACTATTTGGAACTATGACAGGTTATCACAACTTGGCTGCAGGGTACTGACATGCAGTGAGCACAGACCAAGGGTGCTGCTAAACATACTTTAATGAGCAGGACAGTCCCCTATAATAGAGAATTATCTAACCCAAATGTCAAAAGTGCTGAGGCTAAGAAACTCCGATACAAAGTTAAGAACAAACTAGAACCTACAAGCGTAAGCTGTAGCCCATGAAGATGGACTGGAACTAATGATTTTACTGCTTCAAACTTCAATAATGCATGTCCTGCATGGAATTAGGTTACTTTTTGTTGCAGAGCTAACCATGCACTAGACTGGAGTTGGGGAAGCTAAAAAAGGAAAAGCTGCAAGTCCAGCTGCTCCACACCAATGACACGAGTCAATAGTTACTAACAAGGTGTGTGAACTCCAACACCTCCTGGTACCTCTACACTCAAAGTCTGCCCACTACACATCAAAACAATATGGCCACTGCTTATAAATCTCAGGCAAAATGTCTCTTGCAGCCCATCTTAAACATGCAGGGAAGAGAATTCTGAAAAATGTAGTTTAGCCTTGCTAAGTTGACACTTCATAAAACCATGGGATATGCATGAAAGAGTTATATATTAGTCAGCATTCTCCAGAAAAACAGAAAAAGTGGTCGTGGAAGAAGCCCAAGTGCCCATCGACCCACAAATGGATTAATAAATTGTGGAACATGTATACCATGGAATATTATGCAGCATTAAAGAAAGATGGAGACTTTACCTCTTTTGTGTTTACATGGATGGAGCTGGAACATATTCTTCTTAGCAAAGCATCTCAAGAATGGAAGAAAAAGTATCCAATGTACTCAGCCCTACTATGAAGCTAATCTATAGCTTTCATATGAAGGCTAAAACCCAGTTATAGCACAAGAAATTGGGAGGGGGGCAAGGGAGGGAAGGGGGGAAGATGGGTGGAGGGAGGGTGATTGGTGGGATCACACGGTGCATCTTACAAGGGTACAAGTGAAAATTACTAAAGGTAGAATATAAATGTCTTCATATAGTGATTAAAAGGCCATGAAGGCTATGTTAAATAGTTCAATGAAAATATTTCAGATTGTATATGAAGTCTTCACATTGTGCCCTATGATTGCACCAATGTGCACAATTATGATTTAATAAAAATTAAAAAAAAAAAAAGAAGTAAAACTTCCATACAAGATAAGTAAATCTTTGTGAAAATGGGTTAGGGTAAGGCAAATACTTTTTTAAAGCCATAAAAGGAAAAATTGACAACTTGGATCTCATTAAAATATAAACAAAGCATAGAATGTAAGAAAATATTTTCATAATACATCTAGTAAAGGGTTGGTAGACATTACACATAAATAAAAATTAAACTCAATAAGTAAACAAAGAGCTCAGCTAAAAATGTGCAGAAGATCTGAACACATACTTCACTAAAGTAGATAGAGATGGCAAAAAACAAACCACACGAAAAGATGCTCCACAGCATTAAAGAAATGCAAATTAAATCCACAATGAAGTATCACTACACATTAAAATAGCTTAATTAAAAAAAACTGACGATATAAAGTGCTGTTAAGAATGCAGAGCATCTGAAACTCTCAAACATTTCTGGTGGGCAGAACCGAACTTTGAAAAGCAGTTTAGCAGTTTATTATGAAGTAAAATACACACTTATAATATAATCCAACAATCCCATTCCTAGGTAATTGCCCAAGAGAAATGATGACGTATGTCCACACAAAAACCTGTACATGAATGTATATAAAAGCTATATTCATAATTGCCCCAAACTGGAAAAAATCCAAATGTCTATCAAAAGGTGAATGGATAAACAAATCTGGTATAGCCATACAGTGGAATACCATATTCAGTAATAGAAAGGAACAAACTACTTATACATAAAAACATATAGATCACTTTCATATTATGTTAAGTGAAGAGGGCAGACATGAAAGGCCACATACTTACTATACGATTCTGTTTATGTGAGCAGTCTGGAAAAGATAAACTTATAGGCGCAGAAATTAGATCAGTGGTTGCCAAGAGCTGGGAGGGTGGGGAGGGGATCAACTATATAAAGACTGAACAAAGCAACTTTTGGAGGTTAATGAAAATACTCTGTATCTATTTAATATTTACACAAATATAAGTTTGTCAAAATTCATAGAACTGTAAACAAAAAAAAATGACTTTTACTACACATAAAGAATATCTCGAAAAACTTAGGAAAAAATTTCCTTCAAGCTGTGCACCTTTGTAGTCAACCCTCCTTGGCTCATGCACACACTTCCTTGGCTCCCAGCAATTAACCACCCATCTATTTTCCATCACTATAGATTAATTTTGCCTAATGTTTTGAGTTTCATCTATATTACTGCATTTAACAGCAATTCATTCCTTTTTGACGATGAGTAATATTCCACTGCATGGATCTATTCTATAACTTATTCATTCAAATACTGATAGACATTGAGTAGCTTCCAATTTACGGATATTATGAAGTTGCTTTGAACAACTTTGATGTACAAGTCTTTGGGTAGACATATATATTTATTTCTTGCACGTAAATTCTAAGAAATGAATTTTCTAAAAATCCAATATCCATAATAATTCTGGGAGGAAAGTATTATTCTCATTCTAAAGATGTGAAAACCATCTTTAACATTTAGAGTGTTAATATATTATTCTCATTCTAAAGATGTGAAAACCATCGGTTAACATTTAGAGTGTTAAATATTAAAATATTTCAGGAAATAGGGAAGTCAAGATTTTAGTCCTCATCCGTTTGATGCCAAAGAGTATATTATTTCCTTTATTCCATCCTGTGTAATACTGCTAGGGAAAAACCCCCCACCAAACCCTGAAGAACAGGAAATAAAACAGTAAAGAAATTTAGACAGTGAGAAGAATGAAGAGAAAAAAACTATGGTGTGAAATCCCCAGTAGATATGACCTAGTCCCAGGGATGGTGTGGGCTCCAAGTCTATGGGAAGCTGGAGACAGGCACTCTGAAACTAACTAGAAATTCATGACAGAGACAAAGGACAGCTGTAGAGTGTGAGCATGTCCATTGCCCCTAACATCCACACTCTAAGTGAGCTTTCCAGGGAGTAGGAAAGGGAAGACAGCTTTGGGACCATTCCTGGTTGCCAGATGTTAACCCTGAAGTATGAATTTAGGCACTTGAAGAGTAAAGTCCTGATGATAAGGGAATACTTTGATTTATGATGGTACTGGACTCCATGGTCAAAGATCATTGACTTTTTTATTACACAGTTATATGCACATGTAGTAAAAACCACAGTGGAGGCTGGTCAAGTTTAATTTGCAAGAGGACAAACCAAAGGATCACTTGATTACTCCTCAGGACCATGCCTCCCTAACTTTCCATCTCTGACTTCCATCCACATTCCTCTTTTTCCCTTTAAAACCCAGTCCCTCCCATCAAGTCCATCTAGAACTCTTCTGAGTAAAACTGAGCTTTGTACCTTTGTATATCTAACTGCGCCTTGACTATTAATTACATACACATTAAGTGTAGTTATAAAGTCAGTGTAGATATACACATTAAGTGTAGCTATAGGTTGGTCAAGGCGCCATTTTGTGGAGCGGCCAAACCTTGGTGGAGGTTTTGGGGTACAGAACCACCACTGCTGCTTCTGTCTTTCCTGGGGAAAAAATAAAATTTCAATCCTTTGAAGCTGTGTGCTAGATCTTCAGTGGGACAATGGATTCAGATAAACGAGTGAGTAGAACAGAGCGTCTTGGAAGGTATTGTTCCATCATAGACAGGGATGACCATGATGAGCGTGAATCCAGAAGCAGATGGAGGGACTCAGATTATAAAAGATCTAGTGAGGATAGGAGGGGTGATAGATACGACGACTACTGAGACTATGACAGTCCAGAGAGAGAGCTTGAAAGAAGGAACAGTGACCAATCAGAAGATGGCTACCATATGAATGGTGTTTATGGAGAGCATGACTATAGGCATGACATCAGTGATGAGAGGGAGAGCAAGACCAGAAATGATGGAGTCCTTTGAAGGTCCTCAGCCTGCAGATGTGAGGCTTATGAAGAGAAAAACAGGTGTAAGCCATGGTTTCGCCTTCATGGAGTTTTATCACTTGCAAGATGCTACCAGCTGGATGGAAGCCAATCAGAAAAAAATTGGTGATTCAAGGAAAACACATTGCAATGCATTATAGCAATCCCAGGCCTACGTTTGAAGATTGGCTATGTAACAAGTGCTGCTTTAACAATTTCAGGAAAAGACTAAAATGCTTCTGATGTGGAGCTGACAAGTTTGACTCTGAACAGAAAGTGCCCCCTGGAACCACAGAGTCTATTCAATCTGTAGATTACTACTGTGATACAATCATTCTTCAGAACATTGCTCCATACACTGTGGTGGATTCCATCATGACAGCACTGTCTCCCTACGCATCCTTAGCTGTCAATACAGACTCAGCAGAACAGAGGTTTCGCATTTTGTGCAGCTATCTTCTGCGGTAGATGCTTCTCAGCTGCTTCAAATATTACAGAGTCTCCATCCTCCTTTACAAATTGATGGCAAAACTACTGGAGTTAATTTTGCAAAAAGTGCCAGAAACAACTTGGCCCTCCCAGATGGAAACCAGGTCAGCGCCTTCTCTGCTGCTAGTACAGCCATTGCTGCTGCTCAATGGTCATCCACCCAGTCTCAAAGTGGTGAAGGAGGTGGTGCTGACTACAGTTACCCGCAGCCAGGATAAGATGGCTAAGCCTAGTACACTCAGTATGCACAGGATTACCAGCAGTTTTATCAACAAGCTGGAGGATTGGAATCTAATGCATCATCTCCATCAGGCACAGCAGTGACCACCACCTCAGCAGCTGTAGTGTCCCAGAGTCCCCAGCTGTATAACCAAACCTCCAATCTACCTGGCTCTTTGACTGAGGAAGCACAGCCTAACACTAGAACAAGTACACAGGCCCCAGCTGCTTCCCCCACTGGTGTAGTTCCTGGTACCAAATATGCAGTACCTGATACGTCCACTTACCAGTATGATGAATACTCAGGATATTACTATGATCCAACAACAGGACTCTACTATGACCCCAACTCACAATATTACTATAATTCCTTAACCTAGCAGTGCCTCTACTGGGATGGAGAGAAAGAGACCTATGTGCCAGCCGCAGAGTCTAGCACCCACCAGCAAATGGGCCTGCCTCCCGCAAAAGAGGGGAAGGAGAAGAAAGTAAAAGTAAAACAGCCCAACAGATTCCCAAACGCTGGGCTCAGAGTTTAAATAAGCAGAAAGAAAATTTTAAAAATAGCTTTCAACCTGTCAACTCCTTGAGGGAAGAAAAGAGGAATCTGCTGCAGATGCTGGCTTTGCTCTCTTTGAGAAGAAGGAAACCTTAGCTGAAAGGCAACAGCTCATCCCAGAATTGGTACAAAACGGAGATGAGGAGAATCCCCTCAAAAGGGGTCTGCTTACAGTGGTGACAGTGACAGTGAGGAGGAGCTGGTGGAGAGACTTGAGAGTAAGGAAGAGAAGCTGGCTGATGGGAAGAAAATGGCCTGCCTACTTTGCTGGCAACAGTTCCCAAAAAAAGATGCCCTGGTCAGGCACCAGCAGCTCTCAGACCTGCACAAGCGAAACATGGACATCTACCGACGATCCAGGCTGAGTGAGCAGGAGCTGAAAGCCTTGGAGCTGAGGGAGAGAGAGATGAAATACCGAGATGGTGCTGCAGAAAGACGGGAGAAGTATGGTATCCAGAACCTCCAGAACCCAAGCACAAGCAACAGTTTGATGCTGGCACTGTGAATTACGAGCAGCCCACCAAAGATGGCATTGACCACAGTAACATTGGCAACAAGATGCTGCAGGCCATGGGCTGGCGTGAAGGCTCTGGTTTGGGAAGAAAGTGTCAAGGCATCACAGCTCCCATTGAATCTCAAATCCTGCTAAAAGGAGCTGGCCTACGAGCCAAAGGCAGCTTATATGGGTTGTCAGGTGCTGATTCCTACAAAGATGCTGTCCAGAAAGCCATGCTTGCCCGGTTTACAAGAGATGACAAGAAGCACAAGAAGTGGTCCAGCTCCTGAATTCACTCTCAACACCTGGGTCTTGAAGGGCATTGCCTTTTGCTGTTAATAATTCAGAAAATGAATCACTTCATTCTGTAGGGTTCTCCTTCCCACCTTAAAGGAGCTCCCCTAAAGAGGGTTGTCTGTTGAATGACCTTCTTTTCCACCAGAAGGCTTCTAAACGAACCAGACAGGACAGTGGGTTTTTTAATACTTCAGTGTACATAGTGTAATGTAGTGTGTTTTACATGTGTACCCTATGTTATGGTCCACCAGTTCCTCACGTTCTGGAAGAGGGTGGAATGCCCTAGGTGGTATGTAACACCAAAGCCATCTCTGTCATTTGATGTCATGATGTCTTTTCTTGGCAAAAGCCTTGTGTACATTTGTATATTACACATTTGTACAGAATTTTGGAAGATTTTTAGTCTAATTGCCAAATTTGGCTTCTTTACAAAAGAAAAACCTTAAAAAAAAAGTCTAGCTATAAAGTCAGTGTAGATATAAACTCAGGTAGTCAGTACACATGTAGGGAATATATACATTGGGGTGTGAGCAGTGTAACTGCATCAAAGTAGTCTGTTTAGTGTACTAAACTCCTTCCCAGCTACAGCATCTTGTTTCCCTGCCACAGTTTTATTAAAAAGGCCTTACCCTTCATCTTGAAAATAGTTTCTATGGCTTCCTCCTCCCCTCCTTTTTGGAAAGAGCATCTGCTCCACCGTCACCTCCCCATTGGGGGTCTACTTTTCCTCAGCTACATTTTGAGTAGACAGCAATCATTAATTTATGGAAGGAAATCTCTGATAAATGAATTTTACTGACTCCTCCTATTACTAAAGCAAAACAGAACTCCAGTATGATGCTGGTTTGAAAGGACAGGTTTGGCCCCACATTAGAAGCTAATCAGAGGCTTTTTCTACAGGCTGCCTATGAAAGCCTTCTACTCCTTCCACCTTTAGGAGAACAATTTTAGACCACTGTCTCTGAAATCGCTGCCAGCAATGCCTCTCAAAGAGGGCACTTAACAATTTCAGGCGAGGGGTGACTGTGGAGGACCATCCCATCCCCCCACACCCCATCTGTATACCACGTGTCAATGGCTAATGCTTGATTTCTCTAATCCCATCCTCTCTGAATGTATCTTCTTTGAGGCTGTTGACTCTACCAAGATATAGTAGATGCCTATGGCCCCTATTCTAATTGTTCTATCCTTTTGCCCCAAGACTCTCATATGTATTTCATGTAGATACAAGCTGCATACTATTTACAGTGAGACACTGATAAGAAAATTAAGTAACGCTTAATTTACTTCTGTGGCACAGAAGTCTCATCATTATTTCCCATTTTTCTCATGTTTACCTATCTTCATTTCTTGACATTGTTATATTATTTATTTTTTAAAAATTCCAGAGGCAAATGTTTTGGTTACATGAATTGCCTTTGTACAGTTTGACTCTCAGAGCTATAAGAGTGTCCACCACCCAGTGTGCACTGTACCCACTAGATATGAATTTACCCATCCTTTCCTCTCCCTTTCCACCTGTTGATTTCTGTTGAGTTTTACTGCCATATATGCATGAAATTGGACTACTCAATCTACACTTGTTTTTTCTGAGTTAGACATCCCAACATGGCCTGAGAAAGGCTCATGTTACACATGTAACTCATACTCTCACCCTCTCTTTAATTCCCATATTTTCGTTAAAAATTCATATTTTACTATTTCTTTTAATAGTGAAGTTGCTGACAACTGGTAGTTGATACATTTCGATCTGATGTGGGGGAGAGACAGAGATTGCAGAAGCTTGTGCTTGTGCCTCTGCTTGCTTGTGTTCCCCAAGTTTAATACACTCTGCATACTTACTTTCCTGGGACAAGCCCTCTCTCCTGTGTCCCAGTCTCCTTACCTATAAGGTGAAGTTAAATCAATCTCCCCTCCCCCAATGTGAGATATGAAAATGGACAGGCCGAGGTCTACAATTCCCTCAACCCCTCACCACCTCCACGGCAATCACCCTAGTCAGTGTCAGCAACATTTCTTGCCTGGTTTAGGGAAACCAGGATCTTAGCTGGTCTCCCTTGCTTCCATATCACCTCCTAGAATCTACTCTCCACACAACAGAGTGATCCTCTCATATTATAAATCCTTTTATGTCACTCCTCTGCTCAAAACCCTGGCAGGCAGATGCTTCATCAGATGCTTTTGTCTCACTTGGACAAAAAGCCTACGTCTTTACAGCAAAAGGAGAAATGCACAATCCCATTTCTATGACCTCCATTCTCTTGTCTTTCCTTTCACTCACTCTGCTCCCACCAACCCTTACCCCCACACTCCTCTCCTTACTTTTCCTGGAAGCCCTCACAAGGGGGTCTTTGTACTTGCCATTCCCTCTGCCTGGGAAGGCCTTGTTCTAGGGGCCACGAGGCTCACAGCCACACCACCTTCTGCTACACTGTTTGCTTGTCACCTTCACAATAAGGCCTTCCCTGGCCACCCTATTCAAAATCATAACTACTACACCAGCAGCCCAGCCTATACCACTTCCCTGCCTTATTTTTCACCCTAGCACATAACTGTCCAATATTGCTCTTTATTTTTGTTTCTGTCTCCTTGACTTGAATATAAGCTTCATAGAAGCAGGGATTTATGTCTGTTTTGTCTACTGCTGAGTTCCTAGAATAAAAGCTTAAGAATAATATATTGATCAAATGATGAAATCACCCAAAATAGCTGGAATTACCGGCAGTTTGTGTAGTGGTGAGCCTATGGTTTTCCAAAGATATCTAAAAAAAGAAAAAGAATATATATTGAATGAATGAGAAATTCTCCATTTACCTCACACCACTCCTTTTCTCCCCTACTCATTAAAATACAGCATAATATATATGAGCTATTAAAGAATAGCCTTGAATCCAATTTAAGTTGTTAAAAAATTATTTGCAAATTTTAATAATTGTTATAAACTGAATGAAATGGCCAATCATGTCACCAAACTGTGGTTAAGAACCACTAGGTAGATTCTTTCCAAGCCTTTCCACTCATCTAAACCAGTGTTCTCAGTAACGAGGCCCTGATCACAACCATAGCATTGATACAAGGAGTCCACACACCCTGATAGCAGTAAGCATAGGAACTCTGGTCAAGGTCTCACATGTTCATATCTTCCTGTTTTTCACTGTGCAGATACTGTTAGCATTTGTGAACACAAACTGATATTAAATGCGTAACAGCTCTTTGTAATTATATATTTAATCAACCAATAAACACTAAGAGTACAACTAGCAGTGTATAAGGTTTCACAAAGTTTTTTTTTTTTTTTTTTAGAAAGCTACAAAAAGGATCTCATACTTGAAAAGACTGGGAAGCAATTCCTGACCACAAGGCTGCAATCTGTAAATTATGTTAAGTCCTCCCCTCTTTCCTAAAGTATGATACCTTTCATGAAATACTATATTTGTAAACAACTTTCTAGAGAGAAGGACAGTTCTTTGAACTGTAAGACTGAGAATCTCAAAGCTGGAGAGAAGCAGTAATATGCAGTAAAACCTGGGAAGGTAAATAAGACTGTACTCAAATGCTTGTCTGGTCCTCATGCTTATCAGTCTCTTCCAGTCTGGACTGTAATTCCCACATTATCAACATCACTTTAGGCATTGAACAAAAAGAAAGTTAAAGCTTTAAAAACATTATTTTCTAATCTATACAGCTCTAAAATGCTCTGAGTTTATTAAACTCTTTATAAGCTTTTTTTGAGATTTTCTGAAGATGGCCATTATACTCTCAAAGTATGTAAGAATGCTTTTCCCTAAGTATAAAAATCACTTTTAATATTTTAAACATCACCCATAAGGAGCACAAAAACAAACTTATTGTGGGAATTTAAACTATTAGCATCCCAAAGGCAAACTTTTGGGCATCTTCCGCAAAAAATTAAGTTTGAAATTTCTCTATAGTGGCTCTCCAAATTTTTAGTTGCTATTTGATCTTTCAACTTTCTCCCCCTCATTTCTACTCTCTAAGAGGGTTATGATAACATAATTTTCAGTTTCATAGAATTCAAATTATTTTTATTTTGTGAATTTGAGAATGTACTGCAAACTCTGGTGACAACAAATTAAAGTAGGTTGGGAGAACTGAAGTTGGACATCTCTGTTTTATACTGCTGATTCTCGGGTTAAAATTCCTCAGGGCTTCTATAGTCAATATGGGGGCTGCTTGAGCTGAGTAACAATCCTAAGCAACAGAGTAAATGGGAAGTAGGGGTGGGGAATTACTAAATCATAGTACTTTTAATTTCAAAAACTGACTAGGTCAGCTGGCAAAGACCTCAGTCAAGGAGAAGGAAATTGGCCATGACAGATTGCACTTAAATTTTACTTCCTTTCTCTCAGTCTTTTTCCTTTACCTTTCCTAGCCTCTCTTTCCAAAGAAAAATGTCAAAAGTAGAGTTACAGGTGCTTAGCACAGTACTCATCATTCAGCAGTTATTTAATAGAAAGATTCCTAGAAGCATGACATAGATGAAAAAATGATTTGTCAATGCAGTCAATGGCTAAGAGTGCAGTGACATATGCATTGGAATACTGGAAAATGTTAGTACATTAAATTTGAGGTATCAGAATTTTATCAGATTCTTTTATTTGAGACTGAGTCTCAAGCTGTCCTCCTGGATAGAGTGTCGTTGCGTCACAGCTCACAGCAACCTCAAACTCTTGGGTTCAAGCGATTCTCTTGCCTCAGCCTCCCAAGTAGCTAGGACTACAGGCACCCACCACGACGCCCAGCTATTTTTTGTTACAGTTGTTGTTGCCTAGCTGGCTTGGGCCAGGTTTGAACCTGCCCACCCTCGGTGTATGTGGCTGGAGCCACAACCACTGCGCGTTTTCTTATTTGCCTCTCACTAACACACTCATGAACTGGCAATGAATCCCCTCTTCCAAGATTTCTGACCTAAATGGTAGGCAGAAAATCTCATATTGCTTTGGGTCTTGAGGCCAATATTCCCTACTAAACCACAATCCCACAATGTCCCTGGATCCTGTCTGGTTAAGAAAGTGGCATAGGACCCTGGGCACAATCTCCGGATGGAAAGCTGGGAGAAGCATGGAAGCTTAGTGGGTAACATAACACCATCTCCTCCAAACTCTTCAGCTTACAATGAGGGAACTGAGGTCTATGGAAATTATTCTAGCACTCACATATTTTTATGGCCAGAACTAGAAGAACCCTAGTCTCCTGGCTTCCAAACTAGGATTTCCTTTCAGATGGCTGCTCCTAAAATTTGAAAGTAAATTTTGACTCAGGGAACACTGACAGTATGCCTTGGGGCATGTTTAGTGAATAGTCCTTAAAGTGGCCTGCAATAGGAATCTGCCCTATTCTGATTGAAGGGTATGACACTGAAATCCAAAAATTGCTAAAATTCAATGATGGCAATTGCCATCTCCTTTTATGGTTTCATTCTTTCTCTTTTCTGTTTATATCCAGTTCATCATGAACACCCAAGATGCTGCTAACATACAAAAAGTAGAGTGGGGAGTAGGGGAAACTAATGACAACCTTTAGGGAAATAAGATGTAAATAATTTAAATGGCCTAAAATAATTCTCACCACATTTCAAAGCTGTATTTTGTAAATTCACAGCTTGTCTTTAATATACCTAAAAATGGCCCAAGAAAGTCTTTTTCTGAAGAACCTGGTTTTGCTGTATCCTAGATAAACGTGTTGTACACTGATCAATCCCTCTCGCCTCAGTCCTTTGCATGTTACCGCAGCTGGTGCCCTAAGGCTTTTAAGCTGATTTAGTCTCTCACCTACACTTAATTCTCTAGGTTTCTCTTTTCTCAGATATTTCCAACTGTACTAAGTGGCTCAGCTTCCTGTGACCTTTTTTTGCGTCATAAATCTGAACTATAGAGTGACATAAATTCCAAAAGAAATCATAAGAATTATTAGCGTAAATTGAAAACACCAAGTAATCTCTCTTACCTTCTTTAGTCAGATGCTCAATTTTCAAGTATAGATATTTGGATATCTCCTTAGGGCATATACTTCTGGTAACTGCCTGCCCTTCTCCTTGAAGACAATATTTTAGCTATAAGCCAGGACCTTAAAGTTCCAGAATATCTATGCTGACATGTTTTAGGCATCAGCAAGGCTAACCCAAATTCCTCATCATATAAATCAATAAACTGAGACTCAGAGAGGGAAAGTTTTTGTAACCTTTGGTATAATTCCTTATGGTTTGTTTTTTAGGCAGTAGTTTTATTTTTGTGACTTCCAGTTCCAAATTATTAATGCACTTTTAAATGCATACCATGAATATATATGACTAAAGGATTTCTATAAATTGACGTACTAGAGCAAAACCTCTGAGATGATAAAGTAGCTTAGTTAGGAGCTTGGGTCTTAATCCTAGTTCTGCTAAGAATTACCTGTGACCTCTTGAGAAAGTCTCTTCAGGTCTCTTTTTAAATATAGAAGGAGGATGTGCAAGAGCCAGGATTCTCAACTTTCCTTGGATTCCTTCAAAGCTGAAATGGGGTCCAACAATCTAATGAAAATCATGTATTTGCTTACTCATAACAAAGCTGCACAGGCTAAAATATCAAGTTTACTTTGAAGTCCACTGGGTATCCGGTGCTGATCAGAAGTTCTGATTGGCATATATACATGTCTTCAGGTAAAAATCTCAGAATTAATTACTTCTAGTTTATTTGAAAGCCAACATTTTAGAAAAATGTGGTCTACGGGGAAACAATAAAAAGAGGTGAGAGTGGAGGGAGAAAAATTTAGGTTTGGCACAAAAAAAGAAAAACCAAATTCACATAAATATAAAATTAAATTTCACTCCTAGCACCAAGAAACTTCTGTCCTGTGAAAGTGCCCAAATGCAAAGTGCTGTGTATCAAATCTTAGTTTTTGAAAATAGAACTTGACAAACACAAAGTAGGCCCTTAGACTTGAATTATAAAGTATTTTTTCTTTACATTTGTACTGCGTATACAGCTAGATTATATTGCACAGATAACTTTTAAAAAGAGGTCCTTCAAGGAGTTTAAATCTCTTAATGCAAAAAATACAACAATTAATTCAGCCATGTTCAACAGGTACACTTAAAAGGGGATTAGCATGGATTACATTTCATTTCCAATCTACAGGGACTGAAATCAGAAGGCATTGCCAACTCTGGCTCACAATCTTTCTGTGTTTACCCAGCAAAGAGGGAGGCTGTGTGTCACAAATGTGCCCTGGACTGGGGCATAGGAGATGTGAGTTCTATTCCAGCTGGCCCCCTGTTCAATTCTCTACACCCAGCACAATACTTTGCATGTAACTGATGCTCAGTGAATGGAACTGCAAAAATATTCATCATGGGCTTGGGGCCTGTGGCTCAAGTGGCTAAGGCGCCAGCCACATATACCTGAGCTGGGGTGCTGGAATCCAGCCTGGGCCCGCCAAACAACAATGACAGCTGCAACCAAAAAATAGCTGGGAATTGTGGCAGGCGCCTGTAGTCCCAGCTACTTGGGAGGTGGAGGCAGGAGAATAGCTTGAGCCCAGGTATTGGAGGTTGCTGTGAGCTGTGATGCCACAGCACTCTACCCAGGGTGACAGCTTGAGGCTCTGTCTCAAAAAAAAAAAAAAATTCATCATGTGCCAATTTACATTATCAGTATATTGAAAACTTAAAAGAACATTGTGTCCTCACCTTCAAAAAACTGAAACCCAGTAACATAAAATATGGGTTGTCTAGTGAAGTAATAACACTATTACCAACCAAAGGATTAACGGCAGTTATATAGAGAAAGCCTTTCAGAGTAAGTTAAATATTTGTTTGATACATACAAAACTAGGCATGTAAGAGAGAAAGCACGTAATTTGTTCAAAATCACACGATTAGTAAACTGAGGCCCAGATTTCAATCCAGGTCTATAAAGCCCATACTACTTGAAGTATACAAGGCATACAAACACATGGAGGCAAACCAGGAAGAGATAGTAAAATGAGCCTAAATTTCCACTTCTACCTCTTGGTTGTTGCATACCTCTAGGCAGAACACTTTTCTTACAGTTTTTCCACCTTCAGGATTAGGGAGGGGGTGGGGGTTGAAGGGAGGAGAATTAATGAATCAGATCAGCTTTTTTTGGCTTAGTTTTGTTAGGCGGTTATCAGACTCCCTCGGGACCAGGACTTTTTCTATTGTAGTTACTCCCTTTCTCTGCTCTTTGAAATTACGGTATTTGTGAATATTTGGCGTTTAATGAAAATATATCCCTCAAGTGGAAGGGTGAAGAAAAGATGTGCTGGCTCCAAGCTCCCTCGCAGCAAGATGAGGCTGAGAGCCTGACCCTGTTGGGGGATGTTGCTGAAAGCTGAGAGACAGCTTATTCAAGGATCCACGTTTGCCTCCCTGCTTGACGCTTCGTGCCCAGCAGGTGTTTGTATTTCGAAAGGAAAGGGTATGTGTCCTGCAATACTTGGGCGGCCAGCCACGGGTCTGTCTCCAAAGTACAGAGACCTAACAGAGAAGTCCGCGCCTTTAAGGAACTTGAAGTGGTTCAAGCTGCCAGAGATTAGACCTCTCTTGCTAGGGGGCGGCGGCTGCAGCTGTGGCCCGTTGCTCCAAGACCGGGAACCACTTCCTGATCCGCATCTCCCGCCCTCGTTCACACCCCGACTGCTGCATCTCCCCCTCGGCACTGAGCTTCGGAGGTGGCAGGAGGGTCTGTCCGATGCCCGGGTGAACGCCCAGCCCTGCCCCGAGCGGCCGGGGGAGGGGTCCCATCAAAGATTTAAAACACAACGCTCTGGAACTCCAACTCCCCCGGCGCCAACCCGGGTTTCCAGAAGTCGGACCTGGGCATTCCCTGCGGCTGCAGAGAAGAGGCCCGGAGCCTGTGGGAGCCGCGCCCGGGCCGCTGTCCCGCTGGTGAACAAGGTGCGCCTCGCCCGCCCGAAACCTCGTCCGACGTCGCCCGGCACCTGTCGCGCCTGGAGCCGGCAGGACCTGAGCTCACCTCGTTCCGGGGGCCCACGGCCAGTCCCCGCGGCTCTGGGCCCAGCTGCCGCCGCTGTCTCCGCCAGGGCTCCGGCCGCGGCCGCCGCCCACTTTCGGTTTCCCCGCACCGCCAGAGCCGCCCCCGCGGCTCTGGAATCACTTCAAGCCCCCGCCCCGCCCTGCTCCGTCCCGCCCCGTTTCGTCCCGCCCCGCCCCGAGGGCAGCCCGGCCTTGGCCTTGCGCGTGCGCGGGCGCTCCGGACGCGTCGGCCCACGCCGGCGTCCGCGCGTGGGAAGGGAAACCGACGCTGCCTAACTTCCTAGCGGTTTCTGCGCGTGCCCACGCACGGGCGGGAGGCGGAAGATGACTGCGGGGCGGGTGCAGGAGCGCCTCCTGGTGGGCAATGCAGGTACTCGCGGGCCGGCGTGGGGCGTGGGCGGCTCCGCCCCAGTCTTTAGCTCTCCTTGGTATCCAGGTCGCTACGGTTCCTTCAACTCGTGCACATTGTTTTCTTTAACATCTGGAGTGTTGTTTTTTATTCTCCTAGATATGCGCCTTGTCCGTTCATATGTTTCAGGACTTTTCTTAAGCATCACGCTTTCAAAGAGGGTGGCCACACCCTCTAAAATGTCAGCCTCTTTTCCTGACATTCCTTGTCGCCCTTCTTAGCCTGGTTTATTTCTCCTTAGCAGCTATTTAGTACACTAGATGTGTGTTACTTATGTTTTCATTGTCTGCTATCCTCCTAAAACTAAAACAAAGGGATTTTTGTTTGGTTCCCTAATCTATTCCCAGAGCTTAGGTTAGTGCCTGATGCATTCGTTAAATATTTGTCAAATTTATTTATTCATTCTAACATTATGGAACACCTAATATTTATTCACCTTTTTCATCTGCACATTAATTCCACCAATATTTATTGAACATCTGCCTTGCATTTCTTGAACACTTCTCCGTTTTATTCTGTATGTGTTTACTGAGAACCTGCTCTTTGTATTTTTATTTACAGCTTTTTTGAAGTATAATTCACATACAGTAAACTGCATATGGTTAAAATATACAATTTGATAAATTATGATATATATGTAGCTGTGAAATCATCACTGCAATAAAATAACGAACATCACCCCCAAAATTTTTCTTGTGACCCTTTGTAATTCTTATCTCATGCCCCTTGCCCCCTCAACCACTCTTGTTTTATGTTACTACAGATTAGTTTGATCTGGAGTCTTATATAACATTTTTATGTATGGACTTACACAGTATGTACTGTCTTTGAGGGAAGTCTGGCTTTCTTCACTCAGCAAAATTATGTTCATCCATGTTGATACATGCATCAGTAGTTCATGTCTTTTTATTGCTGAACAGAATTTTATGGATATACCAAACCTACCACACAGCCCAGCAATTTTCTACTCCCAGGTATTTGCCCAAGAGAAATGAAAGCATGTGTAGACTCAAAGACCTATATAAGAATGTTCATAGCAGCTTTCTTTGCAATAGCCCCAAATGGAAAGAATACAAGTATCTATCAGTAGGTAAATTGACAGTCAACCAAAATACATTGAATACCTGCTGTTACATAACAAACTTTCCTGGAATACGGATAAGCCTGTGCTTAAGGAGCTTTTGATTCTGAGAAAAGATGCAGTAGGCAATGAAAAGATAGATTGGAGTAGATCTTGAAAATTTGATATCTCAGGCTCAGGAGTTTGGGCTCTTCCCCATAGGAAACGGGGAATTGTTCAGTGTTTTTGAATAAGGGTCTTCTATGAATGCTGTTCTCTTTCATGTCTTGCATCTGGTCCCTGACTATGTCCCTGAGTATGTCTCACTGTGGAACTTCTTTGCATCCCCTCTACTCTATTTCACTTATCTTTCTCTCTTTTCTCCCCTCCAATCTACTCCAAACTTTGTAGTGGATTCAGCAGACCTTTGAATGTTTGTGTCCTTCCAAAATTCATGTTGAAATATAATCGCTATTGTGATGGTATTGATAGTTGGGGCCTTCGGGAGGTGATTAAAGTGGATGGCTCCACTCTCATGAATGGGATTAGTACCCTTAGAGTAGTGACTTTCAGTCAGTGTGCTGAGAAAATTTTTAAAGATCATTAATTGAATTATTTTCAAAACAAGTTCAAAGCACAGTAAGCATATTCTTTTTTTTAAAAAACTCTTTTTCTTTTTGATCAACATAATTTAAGTGTGCCACAGAAGTTTAACTATAGGGTCAAGTGTGCTGTGAGATTAAAAAAAAAAAAAGGTTGAAAAACACCACCTTAGTGGCTTCAGGGAGCCTTCTACCTCTTCTGTCATGTGAGGATTTGACAAGAAAGTGCTGTCTTTGAAGCAGAGAGCAAGCCCTCACCAGAGATAGAATGTGCTAGAGTCTTGATCTTGGACTTACAATGCTCAAGTCACATTTGACTTCTGCAATTACAAAAGATATGAGATACACTATATGAGGTAACAAATATTATTGGCATATATTGGGTATTATAATTTTAATACATTTTTTTCCTTTCTTAAAATACGTGTACAGTTTTGTTTTGTTGTTTTTTTTTTTGGCACCCTCTGTATTTCTGTCATTTATAATTCACCCAGTCTAAGATGTTTTGTTATAGCAGCTGGACTAAGACAGACTCAAAAGATAGCCAGCTCAATTTGGACTCTGCAGTGCTCATAACATCCTGTCGCTCTGCATTAAATATGGGAAAGATATAAAAAGCATCTATCAATTGAAAGGGTGCCAACGAGAGTAGGGAATTGGGAGGAGGAAGAACCCTCCAGAGTCTAATATGTAGAATAAATCATAAAATGATATGATTTGACCCCCAAGTCTGAGAGCCTTTATCCTTGCAAAGGTGTTCTGTGTTTGGAATATTCATATCTATAGACAAGTATTTTAAATTGCACATGTGCTTTATGGACGCTTTGTATATATACAAATACACATATACACATATATGTGTGTATATATACACACATATACATATATATATGTAAAAATGATGCTCTGCAGCTAGTTTTCTTTAAAAGCCAGCTTTACTGATGAATAGTTTACATATAATAAATGTTTTAATTGTACAGTTTGACAAGTTTTAGCAAATGTCTTTAATCACGTATCCACCACCACAAGCAAGATATAGAACTAGTTCCTCATTCCAAAAAGTTCTTCTATGCCCCTTTACAGTTGTTTCTCTCTCTCAACCTCCAACGTCTGACAGCTGCTGATCTGATTTCTGTCACCATAGCTTTATCTTTTCTAGAATGTCATATATATAATCCTACAGTATGTAGCCTTTTTATTTTATTCATTTTTTGGAGACAGAGTCTCACTTTGGAGTGCTCTAGTGTCATAGCTCACAGCAACCTCAAACTCTTGGACTCAAGCAATCCGCTTGCCTCTGCCTCTTGAGTAACCAGGACTACAGGCACCTGTAGAGATAGGGCCTCACTCACTCTTGCTGAATCTGGTCTCAAACTCCTGAACTCAGGCAATCCACCCACATCGGCCTCCCAAAGTGCTAGGATTATTGGCATGTGCCACAGTGACCAGCCCAATGTAGCCTTTTTAAAATTTCAAAATATTGAGCGGGGCCTGTGCCTCAAAGGAGTAGGGCGCCGGCCCCATATAGTGCGGGTGGCGAGTTCAAACCCAGCCCCATATAGTGGAGGTGGCAAGTTCAAACCCAGCCCCGGCCAAAAAACCAAAAAAAATTTCAAAATATCAAGGGGGTATAAATGTTTTTGTTACATGGATACCTTTTATAATGCTTAAGTTGGGGCTTTTAGCGTGCCCATCACCTGAATTAGTGTTAGTTGCACCCAATAGGTAAGTTGTTACCCCTCCCTTCACCCCTCCTCCCCTTTTACATCTCTTTGTGCTCATTTCTGCCCATGAATTAGCTCCCAATTATTAGTGTACATGTGGTGTTGTTCCATTCTTGAGCTATTTCCCTTAGGATAATGGTCTCCAGTTCCATCCAAGTTGCCACAAAAGGCATTATTTTATTCCTTTGAATGGCTGCATAGTACTGCATGGTATACATATGCCACATTTTCCTAATCCACTTATCAATTGATGGACACTTAGGTTGATTCCACATCTTTGCAATTGTGAATTATACTGCAATAAACATTCAAGTATAGGTGTCATTTTAATGAAATGACTTCTTTTCCTTTGGGAAGATAGCCAGTAGTGGGATTGCTGGGTCAAATTATAAATCTACATTTATTTCTTTGAGGAATCTGCGTAGTATTTTCCAAAGAGGTTGTACTAATTTGCAGTCCCACGAACAATGTGTAAGTGTTCCTTTCTCTCTGCATCCACACCAACATCTATTATTTTTTGACTTCTTAATAATGGCCATTCTGACAGGGGTAAGGTAGTATCTTACTGTGTTTGTGTTTTGTTTTGCTTTTTTTGAGACAGAGTCTTACTATGTCATCCTCGGTAGAGTGCCATGGCGCCACAGCTCACAGCAACCTCCAACTCTTGGGTTTAAGCGATTCTCTTGTCTCAGCCTCCCAAGTAGCTGGGACTACAGGCATGTGCCACAACGCCCAGCTATTTAAAGTTGTCATTGTTGTTTAGCTGGCCCAGGCCTGGTTCGAACCCACCAACTTCGGTGAATGGGTGCCGAGCCCTTATTGTGGTTTTAAATTGCATTTCCCTGATGATTAGTAATTTTGAACATTTCTTCATATGTTTATTGGCCATTTGTTTATCTTCTTTTGTAAAACTTCTGTTTATGTCTTTTGCCCACTTTTTAATGGGGCTATTTGTTTTTGTCTTGCTGATTTGTTTGAGTTTGTAGATTCTGGATATTAGCCCTTTATTGGACGTATAGTTTGCAAATATTTTCTCCCATTTTGTAGGTTTCCTATTTGCTGTTGATTATTTCCTTCACTGTATAGAAGCTTTTTGATTTAATCAAGTCCCATTTATTTATTTTTGTTGTTGCTGTGTTTCCCTTTGGGATTTTAGTCACAGAGTCTTTGGTTAGGCCAATGTCTAGAAGAGTTTTTCTATGTTTTCTTCTAGCATTTTTATGGTTTACATTTACATTGTTATGCCTTACATTTAAGTCTATTATCCATATTGAATCAATTTTTGTATATGGTGAGAGTTAGGGGTCCTATTTCATTTTTCTGCACGTGGGTATCCAGTTTTCCCAGCACCATTTATCAGGTAGGGCTTCCTTTCCCCAGTGTATGTCATTGTTTGCTTTGTTGAAGATAAGCTGGTTGTTCATATATGGTTTTATGTCTGGGTTCTCTGTTCTGTTTCATTAGTCTGTGTCTCTTCTCTTTTGTACCAGTACCATGCAGTTGTGGCTGCTATAGCCTCGTAGTATATAGACTTTTGTGTCTAGCTTCTTTCACTTAGCTTAGTCCATTTGAGAATCATCTGTGTGATTGCATTCATTAGTAGTTGGTTCCTTTATAAGGATGAGTAGTATGATGGCTGTATCACAATTTGTCCATTCACATGTGATGCACATTTGTGTTGTTCCCAATTTGGGGCTATTATGAATAAAGGTATTGTAAATAACCACACACAGGTATTTCTGTGGTCATATATGTTTTTCCTGCATAAAGACTCAGGAGTTGATTGTAGGAAAAGTGTATGCTTAAGTTTATAAGAAGCTGTCAAACTGTTTTCTAAACTGGCTGCACCATTTTGGACTCCCATTTCTACTCCCTCTTCCCCAGCAATGTATAAGAGTTCCAGTTCCTCTAAATCCTCTCTAATATTTGGTATTATTTGTCTTTTTAATTGTAGTCATTTTGGTAGATGCACAGGGATATGACATTGAGGTTTTAATTTGCATTTCGCCATGACTAACGATATTGAGAATAGTTTTATGTGTATATTGGTCCTTCACATATATTCTTGTATAAAGTATCTTATATTCTTGTATAAAGTATCCATTCTTCAGGTAGATTTTTGGCCAAGACACATCAGGAGGTTCTCAGAAGTCCCTGGAGAGCTGATACTACATATAGCAAGGAGAGTTTAGGAAGTTCTGGGGGCGGTTTCCTTGCAAAGTGGTACTTTCCTTGCCCAGGGAACTTAAGAATTCACTCACATGCCCTGGATATAATTGGATTTCAATTATCTAGAGATTATGTATATATATATAATCTCTCAATCTCCAAAGGATATTGGAGACGACACAGATAGGTTACTTTTTAGGCATAATGGTTCTTACCTTGTGTAGGAAAGGAGGTCAGAATACATGAAAACAACATATAAATAACAACATTCAGAGTATGATTTCAGAGAGGGTTTGGAGTCTTTAAAGCCCCACTGCAACCCCATGTTAAAAACTTCCTTAAGGAAAGAATATATCCTGGGGCCAGAGAGCAGGGTGGATTCATGTGGAAGGCATTTTTCCTCAGCAAAAGCTAAGCTTACCTTGGATAACAGGGGAAGGAGCCGGGAGCATCTGGGTCTCTCTTTCAAAAGAGACAGGCATGCATTTCTGTCCTCTAGAGTTGTAGAGAGGTCCTTGGTGCTCTTCTGAAGGTGGCTTTGGGGGTCATCAAGGTATATGGAATTAGTAACTGCTGACCAGTAAGCAGTAGCCTGGAAGGTCTTCTATGCCTGTCCAGAGCCTTCACAAGAGGGAGGTTATCATGGAAAGGAAGTGGAAATCAAGGCCTAGCTATGAGGAAGGGAGATGACTTTATTGCCAGATTATTCTGGGCAAAGAAAGGTTAAAAACAGTTGTAGTGTGAACCCTCCATCTGAAGCCTTTCATACATTTTTGCCCACACCTGGGGAGCCTGGGGAGCCTGTTCATTTGGAGAGAGCACAGTGGATGCAAACACTAACGTACCTTTAGAAGGCAGACTGGTTGAGTTGAATCTCTTCCCTCTCCCAGTCAATCAGCACCACTTACAATGAAAGCGGGACAGCAACCATGTTCCAGAAACATATCAATAGCTCGTTTCTTTATATTTGGTCTTGCAAGATAACCCAAGAATGACACACTCCTCCTCCTCCCTCTCAGAACTGCTTGGACTTTATAGCCACTACAGCCAGCTTTGCAGATGTCTCTTCCCAAATGTAGACTGGCAATTTGAAAGCGCTCTAGGAGCTCTCATCTCATTTCACGTCTGAATTCATCTGTTTGTTCTCCATATCATATTCAAAAAGAAAACCAAAACCATCACTCATTTCTGTCACTCTACATATCATCAAATGAACAGCAGGGACTTCCTTATGGCATTATTCAGTGTCTGGTGTATTTCACTCAGGAAGCCTTCCTTGAAACTCTCACTTGAAAATGCTGGTTTCTTTAACTTCTAGAATACCTTGTTCCTCAAATATGTTTTTAGTACAAAAAATATAACAGATTGTGAACAATTTGAAAAGATTTTACATTTTATTCATCTTTATTCTCTAAGTCATTTAATTGCAAATACTTTTAACAATAATACTTTTGGAAACTAAACACATTCAAGTTATGTATCCAGATGAAACCCGGGCCATATGGGCACTTTTTGCTTACGTAATAGATCCATGACAAAAGGAGTCTTTGGACAGATCTACTTTGGGATAATCATTAACATCATAATCACTGCCTCTGCCATTACTTATTGCCTCGTGAACAAATGCAGAGAAATTTCTAGACAACTGCATTTGTTTTAACTGAGTAAGGAAAAAAGACAAAACAAAACAAAACAAAACAACAAAAGGGAGAGATTGCCAGAGCCCTGCTAAAATCCAGGCCCTGGTAAAGCTAAGGATGTGCTGATCAAGCAAAAGCCCCTAATCTTCCCACAAAGGCTTCCAAGGTGAGTCAGCTGAAAGGGGCTAATCCCCAGAAGGGCCTGAGCACTAAAGCTTTAGAGGCTACACAGCCACAGAACACTGGAAAACAGGGGATAATGAGAGCTTAAAGGGATATTGTATAGAGAAAGGTCACAGAACCATCAAGGAAGAGTCTTGGTTATCTAAAGGGTCAGCTTTGCCTCTTGTGAGCTGTGTGTCTTTCATTCAGCTCAGCCTTGGACAAGGCCCCAAAACAAGGATGATTCCAAGGATGGAGATATTATTGAATTGTCAGCTGGCTTAGGGGCCCAGCTGTGGGGTGGGGCGCTGAGGTGTGGTAACTAATACTTTAAGTGAGGCAATCAACCACTGTATTAATGATCCTGTAATAGTAAATCAGCCAAAGGTACAAAGATTATTCTGCAATAGTTGCAGGAAGTAGGAGGCAGTGAGACGAAACCATTTGCATACAGAGGAGGTTCTTAGTACAGGTGAGCAGGCTCTGACATCAAAAAAGCAGACAGTATTCAAGGAGTGTGGGCTCTACTTAGAAGTGAATTATACAGGGAGGATCATTACCCCTTAGTTGTTTCACCTTGGGTAGATCATTTAGGGCTTGGCCTTTTGTTAAATTAGGCTGTTGCCCTGAACACCATAGCCCTTTGGCTCTGGTTCTATCTAGACTTAGATTCCCTTACTTGTGGGTTACAAAGTTAACCCACAAGTAGCAAAAGAGCCTTTTCTTGGGGCTGTTTGGTCAGTTCCTATTCATCAGTAGTTATGTAGGGGCACTTTGGACTTTCATCAGGTTACTTTTTGTTGTCACAAAGATTGGGCATACCTTCTGGCATTTAATGGGCCAAATGAAGAAGTACAAGAAGCCTGGATGCTTGCTGTCTTCCCCCCACGTCAGAGAAGTTTTCCTTGTCCCAACTAACATGAATAGATTTACCCCAGGACTGAGAGAAAGGGCCACACTTTGGAAATGACTGAAAGTATTGAGAGTCTAGCCCACTCACCATTAGGAAAGTGAAAAATAGGACAATGATTTGAATGTCATTTCTCACCTACCAAACCAGCCAAAAATTCCCCTGAAATCCTGAAACTAGAATTCCTGGTGTGGATCAGGGAAAAGGGCAATCATTGCTCAATGGTGGGAGGGGGATGGACTGTTTTCCTGGAGGGTGACTTGGCCCAACATCCACAGCTGAGATGCAGGAATGATTAGAGATGTGCACGAGCTCTCAGGTGGGAGGATGTCAGCTCTGCCTTCTTGCTAAAAGCCCTGCCTGGGACAGCCCTGTTGTCTGACAGAGGGGATCCGGGTCCCCTGGCAGCGAGAGCACACTGCTGCTGTTTAATTGGCAGTGTCCCACACTGCAGTCAGAACCCCTTAGTGGGCCAAGAACTGAGTTAGAGGACTGGGAAAGTATTTAAAAACAAAGAGAGAGGAAATATTACAGAATAGCCTTCCTAGTAAGGTTGTGTGCTATTCTGTGACCTGTTGCTCTCAAGTTGCATATGTGTACAAGGCCCGTGAAGTCAGAACATGAAGTTCATTCTATATAGTGGGTCAGAGTCAAAGGAGTAGGCTCAAAGGAGTAGGGTGCCAGCCTCATATGCCGGAGGTGGTGGGTTCAAACCCAGCCCCGGCAAAAAAACTGAAAAAAAAAAAAAGTATGAAAACCGATGGTTTAAATGAGTATTTAAAGATACAGAATAGGGTTTATCCAGTTAAAATTTAAAAAACAGTTTATATAACCTAATGGACATTACGATTGTCTTGTAAAAATAATGCACGGATGAGGACAAATGGTATAGACAGTTGCTGTCTTTGGAAGCCAGGATTTTAAAGCCATCATTTTGCCGATTTTATAAATTCCTTTTTCTACAATGAGCATACATTTATTTTGGACTAATAAGAAAAATCAATGAAAGGTAGCATATGGGATGGCATGGGGGAGCACAGACAAGAATGGGCAATTGCTTTTCCCTTGACAGAAGGGACTCCTCACTCTCCTGGTCTCAGTGCATAGAGGTTGCTGAGCAAACCAAGCAGGGCCTCATTAGACAGAGCCTACTAGGAGGCAGTGCTAGTATCCCCATGGGGCAGGTGAGGAAACTGGGTTCAGAGGGTGGCACAGCAGTGAGGGGCTGCCAGGGGCTTCATGAGTCTGTGGCTCTTCTGCTCCCAGCACTGCCTCAATTTGTGGAGGGCTGTATTGGGTTGTGCTGGGTGCCCACTCCCTACCTGCCCCACCTCTTTCTCCTGCCCCATCTCAGACTGAAGGAGGACCCAGAGGGTAGGCACCAAAACACTTGTTAAGATATGGAACAATAAGCTGGGCTGGAACCAAAGGAGCACAGCCCAAGGGACAGGCCAGGGCAATAGGCCAGGGGACAAATGAGGGGGACAGGCCAGGGGACAAACCAGGGGGACGGGCCATGGGATAGGCCAGGCTATGCAGAGCCTGGGAGAGGCCGGGGGTGGGGGCACAGTTAGACCAGGATATAGTGGGTGCAGGGTGAAGGATTTCACGGGGGAGGTAAGGTATCCCAGAGCAATGGTAGAGGACCCCTTGGGTGTGTGACATTCACACTCTGGGCTCCATGTCTCCTAGTGAAGAACCTAAGGTAGCTAAGAGGGCACTGCAAGGGACTGGGAGAAGCCTGTGCCCTTGAACCAGATAGATTTGGCCTGAGCCCCCAGCTCTGCTACATACTGGCCAGGAGAGAACCTGGTGCTTTAATTTGCCATCTAAGGCTTGGGGGAACCACAGTGCCCCTCTCATGAGGCTCCTGTATAGAAGAGCTGAGCTTTGCCTCCAGCCTTCGTCAGGCTCTTGCATTATCCCACTAGATGCCCTCAACAGATCTGCTTCCTCCTGCCTCCTGTGCCCACTGGGACCTTGCCCATCCCAAGGAGGCTGAGGGTGACTGACCACAGCTGTCCTGTACCCGGGTCTGTCTCCCTGTTCTCTGGTACATTGTGTCCAGTGACTGTAGGAGAGTGTGACAGGTGCAGAGACTCCCAGGGGACAGAGCAGAGAGGCAGCACCTCTCGTTTTTCTGGGTGCTTTCCCACTTACAGAGCACCTGGATGTTCCCTCCACATTGTTTGGTGGGGGCAGATGTACCTCAGGGACAGCTCCAGCTGGGCTAGAACCATATGACTGTGTCACTCTCTGGCTGTGTTACTCTGGAGAGGCTAGGGGCGGGGGCGGCAGTTAGGCCAGGATATACTTGGTGCAGAGTGAAGCTTCACTGCTCTGAGCTTCATGTTCCTTATGTACAATGTAAGGGCTGCATGGCAACTGCCACCCCTTTCCCTGTGGGACTAGATTAGATGGTGTCGTGCAGAACACGCTGCAAGCTGGATGGGGCTATGCACATGTGACCTGCTGCTCTGAGGAAGAAGGTGTCCTGCAAGAGTGGTGCAAGGGCTCCTGGTCTTGGAATTGGGAAACCAGAGGTGATAATGTGGTCACCCCAATGCTGCACTCTGTCCTGGGGCCCACCTGAGCTTTCCATCTGCTGGAGAGCCGGTCTCTGGCAAGCCAACAGTGACCTCCTGAACCCCTCTCTGCATGAGGGCTCTCTCTGGCTCCCTGGGAAGCTTCTGTCCTGCAAGCTGACACAAACCAGTAGGGTGGGAGTGTTAATTTCAGTGCCACCCTCCACCAGCAGGGACAGAGCCAGTTCAGAGGGGGAGGGGCTTTACCACCTTTCAGGGGGCTGAACCCACTGTGCTGGCCACACCTCAAGGCCCCTTTGGGCTTCTCTCCTCCCAGGCTCCATTCCCCACATCCTCACTCTTGCTTCTTGGGATCATCTCCAAAACAAATGACTTGCCCCTGAGTCCCTGTATGCTTCAGGAAAGCCTAATGTGGTTGAGGTTCTAATTTGTCTGTGTTGCTTTTAACAGATCACATCAACCCTCTGGACTTGAGTTTTTTCCCTGTAAAATTGAGGGGGAGGGAGGCGTAAAGCAGGTGAAAATGCAGCTGAGGCAAAGTCAAGGTGCAAACCCAGTGAGAGTAACAGAGTTCATGACGCTGAGGCAGAACAGGAGCAGCCTGTCCACGTGATGCTCAGAAAGAACTATGACAGGTGAGACCTGTGTGATAAGGCCACTTTCCCTCTTAAAAAGAGAAAATCAGCAAGACGTGATGGAGGTCTTCACGAAAATGATCTGAGCATCACAGGATTAAAGAGCCCCTTAGGAAAAATAAGCGGACCCGGGAGATTTTTGACAAAATGCTTTGATTTGGCCAATTATGTCACAAACGCCAGTAAATATTGGATTAATTCTTTGTTGAGTCTGGGAATCAGTGCATAGTTGCAAATATAACCTACATTTGTTACATACAAAATATAATTTTCCCTTAACTTTAATTGACCTTTTAAAATTTACACCTGCTCTGAGCCAAAAGGCCAAGAAGTAATTGACTTCTTCTAATTTAAATTTTTATTTTATTTATTTGTCTTTTTTTGTAGAGACGGAGCCTTACTTTCTCGCCCTTGGTAGAGTGCTGTGGCGTCACACAGCTCACAGCCACCTCCAACTCCTGGGCTTAGGCGATTCTCATGCCTCAGATTCCCAAGTAGCTGGGACTACAGGCGCCTGCCACAACGCCCGGCCATTTTTCTGTTTTGCAGTTTGGCCGAGGCTGGGTTTGAACCTGCCACTTTCGGTATATGGGGCCAGTGCTCTACTCGATAAGCCACAGGCACTGCTCTAATTTAAAAAATTTTTTTAAAAATTGTTGTGGGTATGTAATAATTGTATGTTTTTATAGGGTATGTGTAAGGTTTTGATACAGGCATACAATATGAATCAATAAAATCAGGATAATTGGAGTATTCATTACCTCAGGTATTTAACATTTCTTTGTGTTAGTAATATTCCAATTTTACTCTTAGTTATTTTAAAGAATTCCTTAAATAATTGTTGATTATAGTCACTTTGTTGTATTATCAGATATTGTTTATTCCATCTAAATATATTTTTGCACCTGTTATCCACCCTCACTAATGCCCCCCTTCCTGCTACCCTTCTCAGACTCTGGTAACCATCATTCTACTGTCTATCTCCAGGAGATCAGTTGTTTTCAATATTTAGCTCCATATATGAGTGAGAATATGCAAGATTTGTCTTTCGGTTTGGCTTATTTCACTTACCATGATTTTCTCCAGTTCCATCCACCCCATAACTTTTTTAATTTTTATTGAGACAGAGTTTCACTTATTGAGACAGAGCTTCACTTTGTCACCCTCGATAGAGAGCCGTGGTGTCACAGCTCACAGCACCCTCAAACTCTTGGGCTCAAGCGTTTCCCTTGCCTCAGCCTCCCTAATAACTGGGACTACAGGCCCCCGTCACAATGCCCGGCTATTTGTTGTTGTTGTTGTTTAGCAGGCCTGGGCCAGGTTCGAACCCACCAGCCCCAGGGCATGTGGCCAGCACTCTAACCACTGAGCTATGGACAACCCCCCACCCCACCCCATAACTTTTGATTGTTTCATTTTTCAAGATGAAGTGCCAACCATGCCGTTTGGAGGTTATTTCCTTTGAAGTTCTGGTGTCTATTTCAGGGAACTGATTCCAGGTACTCACCATCTCTGCTAACCATGTGGACCTCCCCTTTCATGCTTGTCTTCCTCATTGGAAGTGAGCTCCACGTGGGCAGGGACCACACCATGTCTGGTCCACTGATGAAGTTACAGTGCTTGGCACATAGCAGGGATGATGGAGAGAGGGAGGGATGGATAGGCAGTAAGCAGATAAAGAAGGAAGCAGCATAAAAAGAGCATTTATTTGGCGTGGGTAGAGGGTGTCACAAGTAGAGGCCCTGGATGGTGTGCAGGGACCGCTCCCAGCTGTCCTTCCAGCGCTGTGCTTCCTTCACCTGAGACATGTTGTCATCCTGGATCCTCTTAAGCTCCTCCTCAAATAATGCTAAATATTGCTGGAAGGTAGGGAGAAAGGCAGCAAGAGGGGACCTCGTGAGGAGGGACTTCTGGATTCTATCCCTAGGGGACGCTGGAACCTGCTGGCAGGTGACTTTTAATGGATTCCAGGTACTGGCAAGTTGCCTCCCTTCCCCAGCCCCTTTTGCAGTTGGGGAAACTAAAGCGCAGAGCCTTGCCTGGGGTCACCCAGCTAGAAGGAGACCGCGCAGGGACTAAGAGCTATATCTATCTGACTCTGGACTCTGCACCCCTTTCTAACCTCTGCCCCGCATGGTAGCCTCCCTGGGCCTCAAAGGTCCTGGTTCCTGCACAGGCTGAGCCCCCCAGACCTCTTGCCCTTACTGAACTCAGCTGGCAGAGCCATTCCCTCTGCCTGGGGCTGCCTCTGGGCACTTTGCGTTCTCCCAGTAGTGGGACCAGCTGATCTCTATCTAGGCAGGACAAGGTTTCTATCTGGGCCCCAGCACCAAAGATCTGTGGATCTTCAGACTTGAGAGGTCCCTTGGTTGGCTTCTGGGTGCAGCCTCCTCGTCGGACCACCCCAGAGAGCTCTAACAACAGCACTGAGATCAAATCCTGGCTCTGCCACTCTGTAGTGGGATGGAGGAGGCCTCAGTGTCCTTATCAGTGAAATGGGAATAACAATTCTACCTTCCTCATTGTGTTCTTAGAAGGACTCAGTACAACTGACTCATGTCAGGAAGAGAAGCTGCCAAGTACTTCGGAACGGTTCCAGCTCCCACTACTCTGTCCCCCATGGGGACCATGCCCGTTGACAACTTTCCCCAGTCTGACTACTGTTTTTTCATAAAGCCTTTCTACACCCTTGTCTGGGTAGAGTGGAGCCTGCGTGGGCTCCTATAGCGCTGGGATCCTGCCTCAGACCCATACTAGCACTGGATGGATATGTGTCCCGGGTGCTGAGGCCGGTAGCTTTGGGGTGCTCTGACATGTTGTCTGCTCTGTGAGCCAAGTGCCGGGGTGCCCAGTGAGGGGAAGCCCCCAGTTCCTCAGGCAGCCCAAGGAGAGGCCCACCCCAGCCTGCCTCACCAGGTACACAGCATCTCGGGCTTCCACAGTTGCCAGGTGGCCCAGGGTGGTTTTCATGGTCGTCACTGACACTGTTTTCCGGAGAAGAATCTTGTTTTGAATGGTGATTTCAGTGGGTCTGATTCCTGGCCACTTCCTACAAACAAGGATGTGAAAGTCCCACCATTCGGAGTTTACCTACCACCCCATCGGAAAAGCTTAGCATTTCTTCAAAACTGTTATTATCATGGCTCATGGCTTTAAACTTTTTTTTTTGGTAGGGGTGGCTGGGTTGTGAACCCAATGCCCCCTCACCCCGCTTTCTACATCTTAATGAAAAAAAAATCCCTACTGAGCATTTAATGTTACACTTTTAAAAGTTCTGTTTTGCATTTCCATACTGTTTTAGTCATTGTGTGCAGATGGTATGGGTTGTGTGGGGGGAAGAGGAGTGCCACATCTCAAGTAGCTTCTCTTTTCCTGGGCTTCAGTGTCCCCATCAAGCTGCCAGACAGGTGGCAGCCACCATCCTTGGCCCGCTTTTCCTATTTTGCTCTGGAGACCTCTGAGAACAGAGCTGGGCAAATCACTGCTCGGCTGCTTCTTGCAGTATCACATTCTTGGGGTACAGGAGACAGGCACTTTGAGCTGGAGTGGTTCACAGTGCCAGCAGTGAGCCAAGAACGTGTCTCCCACTGAGACAGGCATCCCTTTCACCTTTGGTCCTTATCAAGTGAACTAAGAGCTGTTGAGCTCTTGGTATATACCAGAAGCACTCTGTGTACCACCTCGTTTCCCCACATAACATCATGCAAGGCAGACAGCCTTGCCCATTTCACAGATGAGGAACTGAGGCCCAGAGCACAACACCTTTCCCAGACTACCAGGTCTGACTTCAGAGCCTGAGCCCCTAACCATTACACTGCCCTGCCTCCCACAGACACAGCCACCGTGGTAGCTCTTGTGGCTTTTGGCTCTCACCTGCTCCCACGTTCAATCAGGGGCTTCTCACTCTCCTCCTCCAGGGAGAGCCCAGTGAGCTTCCTCCTTATGAGGATTGACATTTTCTGCTTGGTGGGCTCCATCCCTGTCAAGCAAGAGACAGGTTACTGACTGTGGCCTCACGGACAGCCTGAGATCCAGGGTCAGAGACATGAGGGCTTGCACTCCTCCTCCCCACCTGGAGTCTCCCTCTCCGTAGAGAAGCTGAATGTACTAGCCGTGCAGCTGGGGATGGTGGCAGGCACAAGAGGTCACTGCTTAGGAAATCTGAGGAGTGATTCCCTGCGCTTGGTGCTCTGACCTTCCTGCACTTTCTGTACGTCCCTGGATATGCTTTTTAGAACCTTCTTTGGCTTACGATAGCTTGTATGGGTTCTGAGCTAAGGATTTCCCTTGGGGCAAATACAATGAAGGTTGTCCTCGAACGTCCAACCTCGGATGTGTTGTCTTGATTGGGGAGAAA
Source organism: Perodicticus potto (assembly GCA_963574655.1). Taxonomy (NCBI): domain Eukaryota; kingdom Metazoa; phylum Chordata; class Mammalia; order Primates; family Lorisidae; genus Perodicticus; species Perodicticus potto. The sequence continues at coordinate 59,688 of CAUYRH010073194.1, forward strand.
GGGCCTCTGTGCAGGGAGTGAGAGCCAGCAGGCAGGAGCGGCCTGATCTGCACCCTCGCTGCTGTGAATGGCAGGGCCAGGTGGCTTGGCTCACAAGCCTCCCACAGCCTAGTGCAGGGGTCTTCCCAGTTTTGCAACTCCCTGAAAGGTACTGTGGTCTGCTCCTGTGCCAGCTCATCTGCCTGTTCGTGCTGGGGTCTCAACGCGGTGTCTCTGCAGGCCCCGCTTTCTCAAATGAGGTTCACCCTTGACAGAGAGCTCCCATATTGGAAAAGGGACAGTATCTCAAAAATGTGTGTACATTTTGACACTGAAACACTTCTAGGAGTCCATTACCCCAAAATAGAGATGTATGGGTGCAGAGATTCTCTTCAGCACAATTACAGTGAAAAACTGGAAATGGCCTAGTCTTCAATCTCAGGGGACTAATCAGTAAATTGTGATGCTTAGTAAATTACAGTGTATACCAGCTGAAAATGTTCAAGAAGAGTGTTGACTGGTCTGGCCAAAGGCTACTTGCAGAGAAATCAGGCCACAAGAGTGTACAGTCACTATAATCTTCCACGGGCCTGTGGGCAATCAGAAAGCAGTGGAAGAAGAAACAGCAGGTGCGAAGGGCACTGATTTCTGATTGGAAGGAGTATGTTCTTCACTTGCTTCTTGGTTCATGTAGAATCCCTTATTTTACAACAGACGTTCACTGTTTTGTGATAAAAATCTTAAAGAATGTATTTTCATACTTTATAGCTTAGTGATAAATGGATAATATTTAATCTTCTTAGGGTTATAACAGTCATGTGCACATTATAAAAAATACAAACCTCATCTAATGGTGGAGAAAAAACAATTTTGAGGTCTCTCACAATCCCCCCTGGCAGAGATGATCATCGGCAGTTTGGTACTGATCTCTCAGGCTCCGCCTCCCATTCTCTGTACCTCCGTCTGTCTCGTACTGTCCCTCACACAGATTCGTTTGCACATATGTGAGTATGATGTTGATGTCACATATGTGGGTTTTTAAATGAGATCATAGACAGTCATGTATGTCAATTAGTTTTTTTCTTGTCTTTCTGTGTCAGTATATGCAGACCTGCCACCCTCCCTGTGGCAAAACTATGGTAACTCACGTGTACATTGGTACTGTCATTCATGTGTCTAATTCCCTATAGAGTGATATTAGTATTATTTCCAGATGTTTCTATTTCAAGCAACTCTGTGCTGTGATAGATATTCTTGAACATATATGTTTGAAGAAATGTCTAAATATGTTTCTGTTAGATAAATTCCTAGAATTAGAACCGACAGGGACTGACACATGGTTCTCTGAGAGGGTAGATCCATGTACACTCCCATTCCCAGTCTCTGGGGGGCGTCTGTTTCCTGACATCCTCACCAGGGCTGGTTGTCACCAAACTTAAAAACCTTGGTAGGCTATTGGTGAAAAGTGATATCTGAATAATGTTCACGTTCACAGTTTCCATCGTCAGTGAGGCTGAGCATCTTTTACAGTTCCTGGCCCTACGAATTGCTTCTCTTTTGGAGTGCGTGTATTTCTTCTGTCTCTTTAAAAATTTGACCAGTGAGAGTTTTTTTGTACCACAAGGATATTAATTATTTCTCTGACTTATAGGTTGTGAGGAATACATTTCCACTTTTGGGCTCATCTTTCCGTCTTTCAACAATTTTCTAGTTTTTGTTTTGTTTTGTTTGGCTATAGAGAAGTGCCAGCCATTTCCTCTAGGGCTTCTGACTCCCATGCCATACTTAGAAAAGGTTTCCCTAACCCAACAGTATGAAAATACTATCAGTGTTTCATTTTCATATAGTCTTTGGCCCACACAGCATTTGCCTTTTCCAACCAAAAACTTATTTTTAATGAAAACAAACAAAAATTTGTCAGTCCCCTCCATAGAAAACCTGTTTTCACTCTGGTAAAGTTGGAAAAAGCAGACCTCAAGCCCCACCTACTCCTTGCCAAACTCCCAGGGCCAGGGCACAAGGCCGGTGGCACCACTTACTTGCAACCTGGACATCATCGATGGTGACCACTTCATCCAACTGCAGCAGGAACTTCTCAGTGTAGGTGGCCAAGCTGCCTATGAAAAACCGGCCATACTTCCTGGTAAACTCCTGGAAGAAACGCAGTGAGCACAGTCCTATAGGGAGAGGACCTCCCCTCCAAGGCCCGCTGAGCGAGTGGCTGGGTGGAGCTGGCTGGGAGGATGTGGGGAGCGGACTGGGTAAGCCCAGACCAGGCTGGCACCTGGTCTTCATCAAGTGGTGATTGGCTTGAAGAAAAGAAATAATTCAGAAATGGCTGAGGGACACACATAGACAGTTCACAGGAGAGGAAATACAATTAAACATAGATTGTGATACGAAGACATCATTAGTAACTTTGTAATTAACTAATCTAGAAATCAAAGAGGATATAAATGAGAACATCCAGTAATGACCATTTTCATCCATAGAAACCCACCCACTTTCACTGCCTACTTTGGCCAGGGTGCCAAAGAAAGGCAGCACTTAGTGCTGTCAGTGGCTATCTACTGGTGCCACCTTTCTGGAGGGCACCCAGGCTGGGGACTCAATGGCACCCACTGACCTCCAGCTTCTCTCTGTTTACGCTAATCACGTTGTCCAGCTCTTTTTGCCTTTCCACTTCTGCTAATTGTAGAGACTTTATTTCTTGGGAATATATAGGGTGTCCAAGATTTGGATGGAGCTTCTGAGCATTTTCATCCTTCAATCAAACAATAAAGAATTCAATGGAGATTTTGACCCAGCCTTGAGGTCAGGACCAAAAAGTCACTGGTCTATGTCTTCTGTCAATTATGACCATGGACCAGACAGATACATCCTCTCACCTGATGTTGCGGTGGGGGGGCAATCAATGGTGGGCAAAGAACTGGCAGAGAGGGCAAGCCAGGGGTAGGGCTGGAACTGACTCAGAGGGCAGGCTGAGGAGCTGTACAGCACAATCAGGGCTTTAATCTAATGAAATCAGCAGCATCCCTTTTCCACAGCAGATGGGACAATCAGACCAGTGTGGACAATCGTTACTGATCTCAATGACTACAATCCCACCAAACCCAGCAGACTCACCCATTAAATCCAATAAGGAGTTCACTGAGCTCCTTCTGTAAAGAATTTATTGGCTCAGTTCTTTTTTTTTTCTTAGAGACAAAGTCTCACTGTGTTGCCCTGGGTAGAGTGCCGTAACGTCACAGCTCACAGCAACCTCCAGCTCTTGGGCTTAGGTGATTGTCTTGCCTCAGCCTCCTGAGTAGCTGGGACCACAGGCGCCCACCACAACGCCCAGCTATCTTTTGTTGCACTTTGGCTAGGGCTGGGTTTGAACCCGCCACCCTGGGTATATGGGGCCGGCACCCTACCCACTGAGTCACAGGTGCTGCCCAGCTCAGTTCTTATTTTACCAATGCCTCCTATCCCTCAGCCCCCATCCAATAATTCCAAGCCTGGCTTATCTCCTTCCCTTGTACTTGGGTTTGTCTGTGACCTGCCTCCATTTCAGAACACCCAAGACCCCGGGTCCTGTAGCAGTGTAAGGGTTGGGGCCCCTCACCTTTCTTTTCTCCAGCTGCTTCTGCTGTTCCTCAAACTGTCCTCTCATCTCTTTCATGGAGGAGCAAAATTTTTTCCAGTGTTGGTCCTTAAAATTCTCCATCACCAGCCAACACACTTGAGGCAGCAGCTCCTCAAATCTTCTTGTCTGGGCCCGTAATTCTGCAGGAATCGAGGATAAGAGCCAAGGGAGGGAAAGTTTAGAAATAAGTTTCTGAAGTAATGTCTCCAACAAAGATCCAAAAGCAGTTTCCCAAAGAGAAAACCTTGATCTCTGATGTGGTAATAGGGGGTCCTATGGTCAAACCAGTATAGGAAATACTGGTTTAAACAAGTTCAAAGGATTTCTCTTCTGTATTCTGTAGACTTTTCAGCTCACTTTAAATTCATCGTGTCTTTCAGCATTTCTGGAAACTTCTCATCCACTGTTTCTCAACTATTGCCTTGACTCCAGCCTCCTCCCTCTCTCACTGTACCTCCAAATAACCTTATGTTAGACATGCTTTTTCATCCATGTCTATTCACCTCTCTCCCATAATTTCGTCTCTGACTTTCTATGTTATTTTCTGGATACTTTCTTTGGATCTGCCTTCCAGTCCACTAATTCTATCTTCAGCTATGTATAACCTGGTAGTAAAGCCATTCATAAGTTTTAAAATTTCAACTCTTAATTTTTCCTTTATAGAAGTTCTGTTTAATTCTCTTTCATATCTACTTGATCATCTTAATAGTCCTTTGCTCCACTCCTTACTCACGTTGCTAATTCTATTTTTTGTTTAACTATAAGTGTATTATTTTATATTCTGTGTTTGAAATTTTTAATGTCTGAAGTCTTCACTAATTTCATTCTTTTTTTTTGACAGAGTCTCACTATTGCACAGGCTAGAGTGCCATGGTGTCATCCTAGCTCACAGCAACCTCAAACTCCTAGGTTCAAGTGATCCTCCCCTGCCTCAACCTCCCAAGTAGCTGGGACTATAGGTGCCTGCCACTATGCCTGGCTAATCATTATTATTATTATTTTTTGCCTGGTTAATTATTTTCTGTTTTTAGTAGAGACAGAGTAGAGAGCAAGGTCTCACTCTTGCTCATGTTGTCTCAAGCTCCTGATCTCAAGTGGTCCTTCCCCACTTGGCCTCTCGGAGTGCTACAGGTGTGAGCCACTGAGCCCTGCCACTGGTCTCCTTTTGTTGCTCTTTGCCCAAGGTGTTTTGTATACTTGTGCTTGGGGTGGGGGTGGAGTGGGGTGGGGGGCTATCATTGTTGCTGTTTGTTTAATACTGTAAGCTCTTATTCGGGGCATTTTATCAGTGGGAATCCCTTGAGACCTGAGTTGAAGGTGGGTTTTTCTAGAGACAATTTGTAGTGTCTCTAACAAGCAAGCTTTTGGACACCACTAACACAAGATCACTTTAAATTAAAGTATTAGATTGAGCTCCAATGTTCTACTAAAACAAAATTGAATTCATATTTAGATAATCTGTGAATTCAGGTTTAGAAACCACATAGGCAGCAATTAAAAATACAGGAAATAAAAAAGAAATCACATAAGGGCTGGCTTAGAGTGCTAGATTCTCACTGGAGGGTTTTTTTTTTTTCCCTTCACTCAGCACCAATATTTTTAATCAGACAGTTCAGACAGTTTCCTTCTTATGTCTCATTCACTTTACTCTGCAGCTGGAGCCCTGGGAAGTTCCAGCTTTAGGTGGCTTGTCTCCTTTTAGACTTCCCACCTTGGGTGGTCAGTGGAATTGTCTCCTATTCCCAGTGCTCTAGAGATTGTGAAAATGGAGACCCAAGTTCACCTGGAAGTCAGCAAATATCCTTAGGACAATAACCAGAGTTACGGCTCAAACTCAAGTTATCACTCAGAATTTCTTTTCATTTTTTTTGGTTTTTGCATGTTTCTTACTTTACAGATAGCTCACTAATGCATTTAAAAGATGTTATCACAAAAATATTTTATGCAGTGGTTTACATGTCTTCAGAGGGAGAGTTGGTCAGGATACTTTCCTACCAAACTGCAGGAAATGGAAGTCTCACTTAAAAATGAATTGTAAATTAACCAGAGGGATACAGTTCGCAATATGTTCTAAAACCATCTGATCATGGAATCTTTGAGGATGATCATGTAGGATGGGATCCCCCAGAGCTCTCCTGGGGGAATTCTGAACTAGAGAAATAAAACACTGTTTGTACTTTCAATTCCAGTCATTCAACCACCATAGCAATGAAAGCTATTGCTGATTATTCCCTATACATGCCAAGTCTGTGTAAGAAATTTACTCCTCTAAAAATCCTCACATGATCAGTATTATTATCTCCAGGATACAGACAAGGAAACTAAGGCTAAGGAGGTAAAATCATGCAGCCGAGATTATACATCTGGGATATGGCAGTGCTGGGTCCTGGTCCCAGGTCTGCTTTTGAAACCGCCCTTTATAAAATTATAAAAAGTGTCAAGGTGGGAACTGTGGTAGGTGCCTGAACTCTGTAAAGGAATAGGCATGGTTAAAATATATGTATAACCAGCTATTGTTCCCTAGCTTCCTTTCCTGTAATTGCTTACTACTCAGGGGTCATATAGCTGATGATCATAAAGATTCTCAGCTTTCTTCGTTGCTCCCATAGATAACATCACCTTTGTGTAATTTTGGGCTAATTTTGCATTCTGGTAGACTGGCTGACCCACCCAGACCAGGGGCCATGCCAAGGAACTAACTCAACTGGTCTTACAACTCCCACCCATGAACAAGAAGACAGTTTTTTCACCTTAATGGTTCTACCCTGACCCAGACAATCAGCAGACCCAACTACCTAGCCCTTTGCCCACCAAGTATCTTTAAAAACCTTTCTCCTAAATTCTCAGAGAGATGTATTTGAGAACTTCCTTCTGTCTGCTCAAATGCAGGCTGAGATATTAAGCCTGTAACACCTGCTGTCTTAGTGTGTTGTTTTTCTCTTGAGCAGTGGGCAATGAACCTGGCCAGTTGTAACCTTGTCCCCTAATCTCTCCTACTTCTACCACATGGCCTCTGAAACAGCGCAGCAGACCACAGCAAAATGTGGTACAGCCATACAATAAAATATTATTTGGTGATAAAAAGAAATAAGGTCAATGCATGCATAGCAATTAATAATTTTGCATAAATCTTGAGAACATTATGCAAAATGAAAAAAGCCAGTCACAAAAGACCATATACTATAAGATTAAATTCACGTGAAAACACTATAGAGCCAGAATGAAGACTAATGGAGGCTTAGTGCTGGGGAGAGGATGGGAAGATGAGGTTTCTAAAACTGATGGTGGTGGTGATTGCACAACTCTAAATAAACCAAGAACCATTGAATTGTACACTACATAGGTGAATTGTGAGGCATACAAATGTCTCAATAAACCTGTAAAAAATATCTGTAGAAGGAACGAAATATACCTCTAAAGGTACAAATCACATTTCTTAAGAAATGTGAACTTTTTTTTTTTCTTGCATTGTTGTTTTTCTCCAGTTAAATGTGATCATTGTTTCCACCCAATCGAAGGTGTCAGCTCTTCACAGGGAGGCTCCTCTGTCTCCCCAGTGACGTCTGAATCGGGAGGGTGGGATCCGGGCCACGAGCCCAAGGCCAAGCTCCAACAGCCCACTCACCACCCCTGATGCCAGCTTCCCGCACACACCGAGGAGGCAGGAGTTGTGGTACTCCTCGGCCTGGCTCTGGTACTCCAGGATCTTCTTGCAGATGCTGTCGGCGCACTGGTCGAAGGTTTCATACATGCACTCAGGTCTGGTTACTGGGTGCTTCTCTTTGCGGTAAAATTCCTGCCAGAGAGTGAGAGAGTGTTGACGATGTGGGCGAGGACCCCACGTGGGACTCTGACCCTTGCTCCTGGAATCCACCAGCCCTCCCTCATTTCCATATCTCCTGTGCGGGGGATGCTCTTCGTTCTCAGCTGCCCTTGTCACCTCCCTCCTTATGCCATGGCCAGCCCTCGTTATTTCTCGAGTGAGTGAATGCTAAAATCCTATATATCCTTCAAGACTCAAATCAATGGAGTCCCAAATCAGTGACGAGATTGGGAGTGTGTTCCCTGGAAGCACCAAGCTGAGAACTGGCTGCGGGCCACAGAGACGGAGGAGCCAGACACCCTGCCCTGCGGAAGGCAGACAGCCCCATGGGAGGTCAACAGGCAGCTCTACCAGCACCACTGTGCAGGGTAGGCAGGGATGGGGCAAGGGCAGCTCCCCTGGGAGATGCCCACTTCCACAGCCCCACCCCTGCCTGTGTCCTATCGCGTCTGTTGGCCTCTGTCAGGGACAGAGACTGGGCTTGTTCTTCTGGGAATACCCGGTTCCTTATACGTGTAGTCAGTGTTTGAGAAGTTCTCAGGGACTAATTAAATGAATAATGAATGAATGCTGAATAAGTGAGATTTAGTCTCTAGGAGGAAAAAACACCACGGGATGACAAAAGCTGGGAAGCTGTGGTCATGGAGAATGGAGTCCTCTCTTCCTTATCTTTCCTCAAGTGGCCTTGACTCGCAGACTGCAGAAGGCAGCTGGGCCTGTGGGCAGAGGTCCTCACCTCCGCGATGGCCAGCAGGTGCTCATTGCTCTCCCAGAGGAGGGTTAGGATGATTGCTTTGAAATTCCTGTAACACATACAAAGCAGATCCCAGAGGGCAGAGCCCCATGTTTTGACATGCCAATGTGGACAAAACCAAACGAACAGAACTTTCTGAGTGCTTTGTTTTGGCCTGTCCCTCCTTATAATTACTGCCCCAGGACCTTTGCACACTTTGATTCCTCTCCATAAAAGCTGCTTTCTTCTTGGTGGCTTTTGTTCCTGAACTTCCTGAGATCCTAGCTGAGCACCAATTTCTCGCCTTCTGGTTCTGATGCTGTCAGGGTTTCCCTCAGCCCCACTACACTCTAATCAGGATTTGGGATTGATTCGTGAGACTGGCTGATTAACTTCTCTCTCTCCTAGCAGACTATAAAGTCCAGTACATGTTTAAAATATTAAACAGGAGGCCATTAGGCTGAAACAGCTCCACCATTTGGAGGTTGTTCATAAACAAACCCAAACCCAGCTCAGAGTGAATGTCTATAGTGTAGGAAAATGAACCCTAAGCTTAACCAATGAGAAACAGCTAACTAGGGACTTTCCACTTAGCTAAGCAAATATTTTCTTTGTCTTGCTTCTGTGAACACCTAACAAAAGGTTTTTCCACTTTTGCCTTGGTGGAGCCCTGAATTGTTTTGGGTCTGGTACTGCCTGGTTCATGAATTGTCTGCTCAAGTAAACTCATTAAGATTTTATTTTATTTTATTTTATTTTATTCAGATTAATATGAGGGTACAAATGATTAGGTTACAGGCAACTATACCAGCACCACTGTGCGGGCTAGGCAGGGATGAAGGTGAAGTTCAAGTTGTAGTTGAGCCCTTCACCAAGGAGGTGTGCTATATACCCTAACATTGTTCACATTAGGTAAGAGTTTACCAATCTCCCTCTCTCCTCCCCTTTCCCTCCTCCCACTTGAATCCCCTTGTGTTTTTCTCTTGTGTGGGGCTGTAGTTATTTTCTCTTGGTTTCATATTAGTATCATGTACATTGGATACTTGCTTTTCCATTCTTGTGATCATTAAGATTTGAATGTGCTCGTCTTTGTCTTTTAGCATAGGGCATGAAATGTGTGTGTCTGTTCTTGTTCACTGTGGAATCCCTAGCCCCAGGGCAATACCTGCACCTGTCAGTGCTTCAGTACTGGGTTGAAAGAATAAAGAATGATTACTTATAAATAGTAATTAGACAAACAGAACTTAGTGTAGGACCAAACATCCTCCTGCATCAAAGTATAAAAAATAAAAGAGTTGAGGTGTCAATGGTGCTGAAATGTCTTGGTGTGTGGACAAAGGAATGTCCAGCCACTGCCTTGTGTGTGACACCTGGGCTGCCTGACATAACAACTACTCTTCTCTGCATTGTAGGGTCCCCACCCCCCAAAGATGAGAGCCCCCCCCCCGCAAGGTGAAAGAGCTGCACTTGAAAGCAGACCAGATTTGTTTTAATCACTGAAATTATAATAAAGAAAAAGATAAATGGGGGAGGGGGGACATTGAAAAAAATGACATTAAACCAAAACCTCAAAGGGGTCTGCGGCCCTGCCACCATGAAATGCTTAGCTTGGAAAATGTGAAATTCTGTGAAAAAGTCTCTGAACAAATTTGGGTGCAATTGGCCCTGAGATAAACTCACCTTAAGCCTCCCATACCCTTTCTTACCTTTCTATTTTTCCCCTCAGCTGGTCAGATTTGGCCATCCCTGACTACAACAGGTTAACTACAGTTAAAGGAAAAGACGTTATTACTTACTCCCCCGGTTGAGGTGGTTTATCCCCAAGCACCTGGTACTTTCTGTCCAGTCTGTTGGGCTTGCAGTGCCTTGTGAAGCTGTGGGACAAAGGTGGGTCTGTGCTCCGGAGGCTGGGGACAGACAGGAGGCAGGTCTAAACCCACGGGAGCCCTGCCTGGGTTGCTAGACATGCTGGGTCTGTGTGTAGGCAGACTAACTTGCATTTCTGGGTCTGAGCCCTTCAAGATTAACTTCCTACTCCTCAACAGCTGTGAAGACGATCTCAGCATGGGGTGAAACTCTTACCACTGAAACCCAACCATGGCTGCTGAGAGAAGGCAAGAAATTTACAGGCCTAGAAATTTACATCCTTGCTTCCCTGGGGGGAGGACCAAAAAGAAAAAGGCATTGACCCACATGTAGGGTTGCGAGATTTATCAAATTACAACACCATACCTCCATTTAAACTTGAATTTCACATAAGCAAAAAGTAATTTTTAGTATAAGTGTGTCCCACGCTATATTGGGACATACTTAGGCTAACAAATTAGCTTTGTCCCATTTAACTGGGCATCATCTCTGGTACCCTCTCTTTTATCTGGCAACTCTAGTGACGTGGACTTCATGTCATCACCTCTTGAGAGACCGAATATAGAAACAGATGATATCTGGATCATATATACAAAACGGATCTCTGACCCACAACCTGCAGCAGCCTACCGAGGAGACCACCCCTTATCTACCACGAACAGCCCAGGAAGTCAGCCTGCTGTAAGTCAGAGTTGAAGGAAGCCAAACTGTTGTCTCTAGTAACCATCCAAGAAGCTAAACCACATCACCAATAACAACAGGCACCAGGATTTGATTAATAAACTGTGGGAGGTAGACAGGTTGATTTCTCAGTGGGGTGCCCTGCCTTAATCCAGGGGTCTCCAGGGGAAAGCCTGTAGACACGGATCCCTGGGAGCTCATCAAGACCACAAAAGATGTAAAGAGCCCAGAGGCGAGGGAACAGCATGGACCATCCCTGTGCACTGAGAGTCAACAGGCGGGATAGGGCTGAAACAACAGTTAAGTTCTTTGAACTCCTGATCTGCAGTTAGATTAGGGAACCTGGCTTACTTCCCGTGCTGGGATAAAACTGGCTTTCCCCTCCCCTTTTCTAACCCATTGGTTAGCAACCCCTACCACTTTACCCTGTCTCTTTCTCTAGCCAATCTTCCTAGGGACGAGGGATTCTTTTAACCCTAACTTTTGGCATTTTTGCATTTTGCTTATGTGTGTTTGTTGTTGTTGTTTTTCAGAGTCTCACTACGTCACCGTTGGTAGAGTGCCGTGGTGTCAGCTCACAGCAACCTGAAACTCTTGGGCTTAAGTGATTCTCTTGCCTCAGCCTACCGAGTAGCTGGGACTACAGGTGCCCTCCACAATACTGGGCTATTTTTTGTTGCAGTTGTCATTGCTGCCTAGCTAGCCCAGGCTGGGCTCAAACCTGCCACCCTCCGTGTATGTGGCTGGTGCTGTAACTACTATGCTACGGGTGCCGAGCCACTTATATGCTTCTGTTAGAAATCAATGAAAGCCTTCTGAGGAAGCCAGAAAATTGCTGCCTTGTCCCAGTCCACCACTCGGCATGAGCTAATGTAGGCCTTTCTCCAGGCATTCTCACACTCTATCTTAAGTTTGTGCAAAGTATCCTGATTTCCTCAGCATTTTCCCTGTCAGTGCCCAACCAGGTCAGGGTCTGTGCACCATGACCCTGACAAATAAATGACAGCTTTCCTAAGTTTTGTCTTCATTTTCAATTGGGACCAACCAGAGAAAGTCAAATATACCCATCTAACCCTCTGCATAGGATGCCCTGCAGCTCCAGCTCCCCATGCCAGCAGTTGCCAGCCAGAGCATACCCGGAGAGGAAAGGAATGCTTCCCATCCTCTGCCTGCCCTTGAGACTCTGCTGAAAGCCCATGATGGTGGCCTACTCCCTGCCATAGCCTTTGCTCTTCTCACTCAGATGACCTTTGCTTCTTTCCACATTGCGCCTGGGCTGTGTGCTCCAAAAGACCTTCTGGAGGTAAAGGCAAAGCAGGGACTCCCCTCATTTTCTCAAAACCAGAAATTAAACCATGTCAATTAGGTTGACATGAAGATCCAGAAAGTCTGCTCTGTCACGTGACTTCTGTTATCCACCTTCCATGAAACCTACACACAGGGGCTGGCGGTCGAACCTTGAGTCTAACCGTCCTGATGAGCCTTAGTGGGCAGAGCACCAAGGCCCAGGACTTCCTTCTGTAGCTCTGTGACATCACCCCAGGAAAGCCATCTGCTCCATGGCTCCAACTGTCCCTTTTTCTAACCATGACCACGTGTGGGGAAAGTGCCAGGCCTGAGAGACACCAAACTGGGTCCAAATTCCCTGAGCATGTGGGGACCAGGCCAGCTGTGGAGGAGGCATCAGGCTGGATTCACACTCCAGCGCCATCTCATTTAAGTGGTGCGGCTGGAGGCAAGGATGTGTTCTTCAGGAGATAGGCCTACGTGAGCCTTGTCCCTCTGCAGGATGACCTCAGGCCTAACAAAAGACAGTGTTAGAGTGAGCCCATGAGATAGTCTGGTAAAGCCATGGGGTTGTCTCTGCCTTTGTTTGGGAGGACAGGCTGAAGCCGGGAAGGGGTCCCAGGCAGCCCTATGTCCTACCTAACTGCAGAAGTGGTGCTGCCACTGGGCATGGCCTTCCTCCCAGAGCTGTCTGGCCGACCCCGATGACGTTTCAGGCCTTTGTGTAACAAGAACCAGGATGAGAGTAAAGATAGGAGGGGAGAATGGGCCACACAGCACCACCGGCTTCCCCACTGCTGCCCCCAGACCCCAGGCCCACATCCCTCTACCTGTCTGGCACCGATCTTTGTCACTGTTCTGGGCTGGCCATTTTGAGCTGGGATGTCTGAAATCAAAGGAAAGGATGTGAGCTTTTCCACAGTGACCATGAAGACAGCTTAGGCCAGGCTTGGGGCAGCACCCAGTTAACCCTTAACACCATGGAAGTCTCATCATGGGTCTCATCTCAGGTGATCAACTGAGGCTCTGAGTAGACAAGGGAAACCCTTGTGTGTGGGGCCCCCAAGCTGGTCCCTGAAGGCTCAAGGCCATGGGCCATTGTAGCAGGGCCCCAGTGTGCGTCCCAGGGCCACTCACTGCAGGATCTTCTTGACCACCTCCACCACTGGGTCTTCAGTCATGGGTTTCCCTATGCGGCTCGGCTGGGCAAAGGATTCAGGGGTGACCACGTCCACCTTGCCTTCCTCTTCTTGTGCTTCTGAATATACCATGATGTCACTCTCCTCCTCCATGTCAGTTAAGATGGGGTCCTGCAGGCCAGAGAGAAGGGCTGAGCAGATGGGGACCAGGCCAGGTGTGGAGGAGGAATCAGGCTAGATTCATACTCCAGCACCTTGTCATTTAAGTGGTGGCAAGGTGGCCAACCTCCTTGAGCCTCTATGTTGTCTTCTATTAGGTGGCAGATGTCATGTCTCCCTTAGACGGTTGTTCATTTATTTCTCTGTTCATTCATGCCTTTAAAAGCATTTCCCGAGTGCTTGCTCTCCAGAAGTCTCTGCTTGTGTTCTGGGATCATGGGCCAAAAGGCCACCTATAATCCCTGCCCTCACGGAGGTTGCAATCTCATCAAAAGAGAGAGGCATTTAACTTGCACTTATACTAACAGATACTTGCTCAAAATTTGGACAAATGCTATGAAGGCAAAGTTCTAGCACCTTTTCTGTGAGATTGACCTGCAGATGTGCCCAGGTGGTGTTTCTGACCAAAAGGACAAGGGAATGAATGAGTGGCAGGCTAAGCAAGTGGCCAACTCCCCGCTAGGGGTAGCTTAGAGAAAGGATGGAATTTGTGGCCACAGTAAGAGCTTCATTAAGCTGTTCCCTGTTTCATTCTCGGTCTCCCTTCAGCAATGGCCCGTGAGCCCCTTGAGGAAGGGTCCAGGCTGGACCCACAGAGCCTCCATCCTGCCAGGGGCCTGCACTAACAGTGGCAGATGGATGCTTAGTGCTGTGTGTGGTGGGCAGGGGCCCCTGAGGAAGGAGGACTAGTGAGAGCGAGATGGTGCGAGCAGGGCCCAGCAGTGCTACATTTCTGCAGCCATCAGTTCTCTGGACCTGAACGTGGGCTGAACATCATTATGAGCAAAGCCCGGAGTGAGGAATGGGCAGGGGTGAGGGTGATGCAGGCTCTACTCTCTCTGCCTCACACTCTCAGAGCCAACAGCCTCCCATGTGGCCTGTGTGCTCATGGGAAGTGAGTGGCATTGTGTGGGCCAGGAGACCCCAAACCAGACCAGGGGGTGAGAGAAGGCTCACATTTTGGCAGGGTGAGAAGGATGAAAAGGTGTGTAGGACAGGCTGTGGAGGCTGCCGCATGTATCCAATTAAAGGGTTTGGACTTTATCTGAGGGCGGGGGTGACATGGTCAGACTTCTGGCAATTTGTCTTGGCTGCAGCTCAAGGAATAGACCATGGGAGATATAGGCAGCTGGGTGGGCAAGAGGCAGGGGGCCTGGACGAGGTGGTGGTGGGGGGCGTGGCACAGAGAGAAGCCAGTGGCTGCTCTGCAGTACGGGTGGGTAGGAAGGCCCTAGAGGTGGGGCTGGCCTGAGACTCAGCAGATGAGGTGAGTTGAGGGTGCTGGCAGTAGCACCAGGAGGTGCAGCGAAGTGGCCCACTGGGGACAAGGATCCAGATCTGACCCAGCTTGGTATTTTGTCTTTCCATAGCATCTCAGCAAGCCTGATGTCCAGCAGAGGCCTAGGAGTCCTCTTCCCTTAGGCTCTGTTTGCCCTGCTGGTCTCTGGGAAGCCCAGACAACAGCTCCTCCCCCTCCCTGCAGCACCCCTGCTCCTTACAGTAAAATCCACTTGAGACACCATGTCCAGGCTGCAGTTGAGGTACTGAATCCTCTGGCTCAGTTTTTCTTTCCACATTCGGACAAAGGCAAGGAGTCCATCCGTGTGCGCCGCCTAGTGAGGACAGAGAGGAAGAAAGTCCCGAGGAAGCAGCCTGCAGGAGAGCAGGCAGGACAGTCTGGCAGTCTGGGAGGTGGCCTCCTGACTCACAGGGAGGGCCCAGGGCGATGGGACACTAGGCTGTCTCTACTAGGCGGCTGCACTAGGGCAGCAGACCCTTCACTGATGAGGGCATCAGAAGTTCTATAGGTTCAGCTCTAGGCAAATGACTTGAACTTCCTCAACTCTGTCTTCCCATCTATAAGATGGGGACACCGAATACTCCCTAGGCTCTCCTCTGGCTCTAACATTCTATGTTTAAAAGGGAACATTTGGTCCAGGTGGTGAGGGTGTGTAGGCGTGTACAGGAGGCCAATCTGGCTATCCCCGAGGCCAGATGTAACATGCACCCACCCCTTGGAGCAGCACCCCGCAGGTGTACAGGGATGCAGCCGTGAGAGTCTTCTCCCTGGCCACAGATGCAAGGCGTTGTTATCGTCGCAGACTGTCAAGCCGCTCCCCCAGACAGAAATGCCTGCCTGCACAACCACACTCACCTGCCCCTCACCTGGCCAGGAGGAGCCACTAGCAGTGGCTCTACACCCTGACAGGAGAGCACAGTGGGTGTGAGGGGAGGGAACGTAAGACTAAATGTTTCCACTGCTCACAGCTCAGGAGAGGCAGAGCCTGCCCTCAGAGGCCTGTTGCAGCGTCCCAGCAGATTAACCTCATGTTTCCCCTGCTCCCCAGTGGGTGGGCTCAGAAGCAAGACTAGGGAAGTCATGGAAAAATACAGGAACCACCTTTCCTCTGCACTGCAGTGCAAGTTATCTCAGTGAATGTGAGAAACATGTGATGAATGTACGGAACAGGGTTTAGAGTCCACAAGGAGAATAGCATGAAGGACGTTTATTCTGCCATCTGTGCTTTGTAGATGTTTGAGCTTTTATCAAAAATCATGCGATATCATACAAGAAAAAAAAAACAATAAAGGAAAATAAATGTCTTCTCAGTGGTAACAATAGAACCACAACTCAGCATCTCTGAAATAGAAAAGAAAAGACAGAGAATGATGAGGAAGAAACTTTCCACTTCAGAACCATCAGGCTGGGGCATCTGGTTCTGGGAGCACCTGGCTGAACTGTTACGGAAGAGGTATCTTGGTGTGGCCTGGGCACATGTGCAATGGGGCACAAAGATGTGCACTTGTGGCAGAAAAACAAGCACAAAGACTCCCAGAGACCTGATCTGCAGATCAGGGTCTGGCAGGCACCTAGGACCACACCCCTTTCAAACTCTGTTCCAATTCTGATTTTTCACAGTTTACACAGAGAAAATCAGTTTAGGTGCTAGGATCAAAAGAAACAAGTGAAAAGTCAAACAAAAGCAGTCATTGAAAGGGCAGGGCTCTACTTCTGTCACGCATCGGGCTGAGTTCTCATTTCAGCAAGGGGTGCTTGGTGACATCCTAGGGGAAGTGAAGTCAGAGGAAGCCAGACCCAGGCCCCCACCACTGGACCACACATGCCTGCCTGGGAGGTGGTGGGGTGGGGACAGTAGCTGGTCTTTCCCCTCTTCCTCTCTTCATTCCTTCGAATAAAACAGGAGCTGAGCAAGAAGGCTCAGAGACACCCCTGGTGCTGGATAAAGCCTGTACCCACATGCAAGTTCATTTCAAGTTCATGGTTACACCAAGACACGTCTTTATGATTCGCATGCAGACACTACTGAGCACTTACTGTTTTATCACTCTTTGGGTCTCGACAAATTTCTATCTTTTGCTGAAGCTGTTCCAGAGAAGAATTTAATTGATCCGTTTGCGAATTGGATTTTGCCACCTAGAAAACCAGAGGTCCCGAGATTTTCTTTCTAGGATACATTTCGTGATCAGGAAAATGTTTGGCAAAACATATTATCTAAGAAATTGATTACACACTGAAAAAAAAAAATGAAACCAAGAAAAAAGCGCAGTTTTACCAGAAACTAGACCAATACTAATTTAAAGGGTATTTTTCCTATCAAATAGATAGATAATATCTAAAGAAAATTGGCTCCCCTGAGTGTGATGAGGGAGCTGGGAGAAAGATGGGCTCCTGCTCTAACAATGCAGTGCCAAGTCTGAGAACTCCACCTCGAAAGCGTTAAGAGCCTTGGAAGGTTCACGTTCAGATCCAGGATTCTGGCTCTCAGGAGACACCCCCAGCATGGGCATTGCTCACGGCATTAAGTATCATAAGAAGAAGTGAAATCCACCCAATGTTCCTCCAAAAAAGGATGCTCAGGTAAAAACTGCAACACATCCATGATAGGGAAACCATCAAAACGGTGTTTTTGAAGAATCCTTAAAGATTATACAGCTTATAAAATTGTATAAATAGCAAGAGGCCAATTTTGGTATATCCCCATCTTTTCATGGGTAGAAGAAAGCTTAAAGTAAAATCAAAATGTTTATCCAGGGTTATGACTATGTGGTAGAATTATCATTTACTTTTTGTCTTTGTTCCATATTTTCAATATTGCCCATGAAGGAAATGTCTTTTGCTTATCATAGGTGTCATATATTAAAAAATTCAGCCTCTGTGCACTGCGAACTGTCTCCAAATATCAGCTCAGAAGAAGTCTGTGCCAGAACCAGCTGGAGGCCCATTAGGAATATGTTCCTTAAACAAGGGCAGGTGACATGCCTGGAACCCTGGGCTTTTTTTCCCCAGCAGCTTCCTATCCTTCTCTTCTAGAATGGCCAGAAGTCTGGCCTGAGAGGCTCTTCTGGGGATCCCATCACACCTGTCTATACTGAAGATTCATTATACACCAGGGACTAGGTCAATAGCTTAGCAAGCATAAGTTCATTCATTGGTGCTATGATCTTATGAGTTGCTTTCACAGAAGAGTGAATTAGGTGCTTCCTGGGACCACGACGGCAGGAAACTGGGACCTCAGAGCCTGAGACCCTTATTTTATTGGATTGCATTTGCCACTTCAGGACTGCCATCCTCGGTTCAGCTGGTCCTGACTCCAGTGGGTCCTCAAACCCTGATTCCTGAATGTTACAATGACCTGTGTTGATAATGTAGGCCCTTCGCTTCTCAGACTCACTTCCCTAAGTCCTACCCACCCCTCAACTCTGGGATCAGAATGTGTCCCTGCTGACACTTTGTCCAGGTGTCCGGTCCTCTACTCTTTTCTCCACACCCTCGCACCTCTGCCTCATTCCTACTCACTGCCAGTCTTTCTGCAGCCAGTAGCCAGGGCGCCCCTCAAATGCAGCCCTGAGCACACAAGCCCATGGGAGTGTCTTCAGCCTCAGAACCCCTCGCACACTCTCCCCAGGAGGTTTTCTGGACATCTCTCAGGATGCACTGCTCCCCTCCTTCCTGCCTGGCTGTCTCCTGCTTCTCCCTCAATCCTGAGAAGCTTCGCCTTCCCAGACCAGGTTAAATCCTCTCCTCTCTGTTCCCTCATGCCCCACATGGCCCTCCTCCCTTCTTGTCACACGGGTGGCCTGTTCATGGTCAAGGCCATAAGCTCTGGTGTCAATCAGACTTGGGTTCACATTTTGGCTCCACCCATTAAGAGCTCTGTGTTCCTTCCTAAGTCACCGAATTCCTCTCTGCCTCAGTTTCTTTATCTCTAAAATGAGAATTAAAAACAGTACTTGCCTCATTCAGTTCTTATGGGGACTAACACAGCTAATAAAAATAAGTCGGTCAGCTAGGTGCACAATGCACGGTGACTCGGCGAATGTCAGCAGCTGTAAAGATTGAATTTCTATCTTTCCCGCTAGAAAGCAAGACCCATAGGCAGAGTCTGTGCTGGCCTCCCAGCACCCGGATGGCACCTGGTGTGCAGCTGTGCATGATAAATATCCCTGGATGAAGAACGAATCTGTCCTACCTGGCACTTGATGTTCACCTGCAGATTGGTCAGCAACCGCTGGATTTTCTCCATGAAAATAAGGTCCGCGGACAAGTTATGGAATTTACTTTCAAACTTGTTGATGACATCATTGGCCTGGATGGAAAGATAAAGAGTAAAGAAGGGGGACTCGAACTGGAATTCTAGGACTTTGGAAGAGGAGGGGGACAGGCCCAACTAGAAGGTGAGGGGAGCTTGGCCCCCCCTTCAGTGGGAATTGAACAAAGTGACACTCTGTCACCAGGTCTGGAGCCTGGCAGGAGGGCAGGCTGGGTTCCCCGACCTGGTCCAGGTACTCGTTCTCCATCTTCTCCATATAGAGCATGATTAAGCTTTCAACAAACTCTATCCGAGCAGCTTCCTTCTCTAGGCGACGACACAGTGAGTTAATCTCTTCAGGAGAAAAGTTGCCTCCCTCAGAAAACAACCTGAAAATAATTGGGGAGAGGTGAAATTCATCAGACCTGAAAGCTCCCACCCATCCCAAATGTTGTAAGACACTTGTAATCTAGGCCTCAGATGCAAAGCACAAGATGTTGAGAAATGAATGTAGGTTGCTCAAGCATAGGAGCAGGGATTTGTTAAGTGGTGCAGAGTTTCCACCTGGGCCAGTTTGTCCCATCGGATACATTGACAGACCCAACTGAAACAAATAGAATTCTAGATAAAATTAAAAATGAAGTTAGTTTTCTTGGAGCTGTGTAAAGGAAGAAATTCCAGATGAAGTGAGACTAGTAGAAGGGTTCCATGGAATGTGGGGGGGTGCCAAAGCTGGCTTTGTCCTAGACACTGCTTCAGCCTTGATGACTGCACAGGTGAGAAGACGGCCTCAAGCTGGACCCAGAGGACAGCAGGAGAGGTAAGAGATTGAGAAATGAACTCCAGCAAACTCCCCCCTGTCTACATCCAAGGTCCAGGAGGAGAGAAAGGTCTCTCTCCCCTAAGGTCACAAACACAACACAAATTGGACTTCATACACATTTATGAACTGAATTCATATTCTCTGGAGTGATCCAAAAAATCTCACGCAGAGAATTCTAATTGGTCCAGGGAAGATAGTGCCCTTCAGCTACCCAGTAGAAACAAATAAGTGTTTTCTCTGAAGGACCCCAGTGTCAGTCCAAGTCTCGAAGAATGCCTCAGATAAAATCCAAGGAAAATGAGTGACTGACAGTGGGGAAAAAAACCCACAAGGAAATAAGAGGTATGATACCATTAATAAGAACCAGTAAAACAAAACAGAACAGAAACAGAAATTCCATAAAGACCTCACATATTAGAATTAACAAATGTAGATCATAAAATAACTAGGTTTAAGATGCTTAAAGAAATAAAAGATAAACTTGAAGATATGAGCAAGAAATTTTGGAACAGAATCAAATATAACTACAAGTAGATACTGTAATAATTACTATAACAAACTCAATAAATAGATTTCCCAGGAGATTCATCATATTTACCAAGTGAATAAGTGACTAGGAAGGACGACATGAAGAAATTAGCTAGAATGAAACGAAAATATTTGAGAGTGACACAGAGATATGCAAGTAGAAGTGCCACACATATGTCATGGAGGTGGCACACTTACATTTAATAGTTCTAGTTGTCACTAACTACCTTCCAAATTTCCTTTTCAAAAATACTATTTTGAGGGTGGCACCTGTGGCTCAAAGGAGTAGGGCGCCGGCGCCATATGCCAGAGGTGGTGGGTTCAAACCCAGCCCTGGCCAAAAACTGCAAAAAAAAAAAAAAAAAAAGAAAGAAAAGAAAAAAATACTATTTTATAATCATAAAAATCTCAATAATATTTAAACAAATGTAAGCTTTGCAGACACCAACATAGAGGGTGCCCACTGTTGGGGCTCAGAAAATAACCTCTTTTGACGTCAACTTGAGAGAACTTGGGGAGCAGCAAATGCAGAGAAAGGTTTTCTCTGGAGTCCCCCTCTCTACCTGAAGGCAAGGTCCTCCAGAAGACATTTGCTTGTGAATCCCCTCCCCAACCAGGGCAAATTGATGTACACTGCAGGAAGGAGGGTTAGAGTTGATTCCCCCCAGAGCCCAGGCAAACTTTGTTCCTAGCTATTATCTCTTTTTCGGATCCATTTATCTCTCCTAAAAATCATTTACTCTTCCTCAAAAATTGCCTACACCCCCCCCTTCCTTGTCTCCTATTAGAGGATATTCAAGCTTCACCCATCTGGCCCTTCTCTGAACTTCATACTTCGCATGACTCCCATGCACTTGCATGTTAATGGATTTGAATGCCTTTTTTCCTATTAATCTATTTCTTATAGACTCAAATTATCAAAATTTCACAGAATGGAATGAAAGTTTCTTTAGCTCCTACTCCACCATGATTTAATGGTAGCAGGGGGAACTGTGGGTCAGTATGTATACTAGAATTCCATTTTTGTAAAAAACTAACAATTTTTGCTCATGTATGCCCTAAGTACAGGCATATAAAAAATATATTTTTGGGGGGCTTCCACTTTTCACTTCATATACATGTGTGTTTGATTATCTTAAAAGGAGTAAAAGATCTGTGATATTTAAAATAATGTAAGCTTTAAAAAAATAAACACAGGGTGGTGCCCATAGCTCAGTTGGTAGGGCAACAGCCACATACACTAAGGCTGGTGGGTTCGAACCCAGCCCGGGCCAGCTAAAATAAAAGTGACAACTGCAACAAAAAAATAGCCAGGCCTTGTGGCGGGTGCCTATAGTCCCAGCTACTTGGGAGGCTGAGGCAAGAGAATCGCTTAAGTCTAAGAGTTTGAGGTTGCTGTGAGCTGCGATGCCATGGCGCTCTACCCAGGGTGACAGATTGTGACTCTCTCTCTGTGTATGTACACACACACACACACACACACACACAGCTTTTCACAAGTTTTGAAGACTAAAATTACTTTCATTTAGGATTGAGTTAAAATTTCGGGGGTGGGGGGAAAGGGAAAGAATAGCCATTAAACACATACAAAGATGTTCAACATCATTAACCAGGGAAATGCAAATCAAAACCCCAAATATGATCACCCTCATACCCACTAAGAAGACGGCTGTTACTAAAAAAAGTCGGGAAATAACAAGTATTGATAAGGATGTGGAGAAATTGGAACCCTTGGCCTTTACTGATGAGAATGCAAAATGATGCAGCTACTATGGAAATAGTCTGATGATTCCTCTACAAACGTAGAATTCCTATATAATCTAGAAATTCCACTTCTGGGACTATACCTACAAGAATTGAAATCAGGGCCATGAACAGGTATTTGTATAGAGCAGTCAAATTCACAGAGACCGTAGGGCTGGGGGGAGGAATGGGGAGTTTGTGCTCGATGGTAAGGAGTTCTAGATGTGAAGATGAGAAAGTTCAGGAGACGGACAGTGGCGATGGGAGCACAACAGGGAGAATGTACTTAATGCCACTGAACAGTACACCTAAAAATGGTTAAAATAGTAAATTCTGTGTGATGTATATTTTTTCAAGATAAAAAATTGAGGAGGAAACAAGACCACCTCCCAGTAAAGAAACCTGGTGGTCTGAAGAGGCCCTGGACACTGGCTCCCACCTGCAGTTTTTGACAAACTCGATGTTTGTGCAGCGGACTTTGCCCAAACTCTCTTCCAAGTACTGCCGGAAGCTGCGCAGGGACACCTGGGTGACATCAACGTAGCTAAGCAGCTCATGGTGCAGTGCGCTGGTGAGAATGGCCAGCCTGTGGGACACAGAGAAGGAACAGGACAGTGATGGTGACCACCCTGAGGGCACGGGAGAGGCAGGGGGTGATGGTGCCAGCTGGGGGACATGGGAAGGGTAGGTGATGATGGTGACCAGCCTGGCTGGGGACATGGGAGTGAGAGACAGTGATGGTGGCCAGGCTAGGGACATGGGAAGGGCAAGAGGTGATAGTGGCCGGCCTGGGGATATGGAGGGGCATGTTGTGATGATGTCAAGCCTGGGGACATGGAGGGGCATGTGGTGATGGTGGTAACCAGCCTGGGGGCATGAGAGGACAGGTTGTTCCGGCGATCATCCTGGGGGCACAGAAGAGGCAGGTATCTGGCAAGTGACCAGCCTGGAGGGCTTCTAAGGGTGAATGATGACCAGGACCCAGGATGACATCCTGAGAAGCTATTTGAGCTCCACAAGTCATATCCAGATGTGGGGCTGCCAGAACCACTACCCAGCTTCTCGTGTAGCTCCAGCTTCTTGTGTATCTCGTACTCTCTCAAAAGACTGCCTGAAAGTTTCCTCTTTCCAGCCAAGTCCACCGCAACCAGCTGCCTCCCATATGCCTGGTGGCTGTGCAGACGCCTGCCAGCTCCCTCCCTGTGGCCCTCTGAGGCCTCCATCTCATGTCCCTGAATGGCCTCTCTGTAGCCCTTTGCCCTGCCCTGAGCACACCCTAACCCTAGGGCTTGGATAGAGCTCCAAACCTGATTAGGGAACTTGGCTCAAAGGCCACCTTCTGTCCTGATTTCCCTGAGAGGAAGTGGTCTTTCCCACCATTGATATTCAGGGCACTTGGCTGGCCCCTGGTATGCTGACTATGCACAAGTTCCCTTTGCTCTCTCTGGCTGCTCACTCCCGCCCTCCCACCCAGATGTTTCCCAGAGTTTAACTCTGACTTTCCTGAAGAGGTTAACTCAAAACAGGGCTCCTGCCCTTCTCTGTTCCTTTGCCTATAGGGAGGGATGGCTCCTTTGAAAGTAGAGCGTGAGGGTGGGATGGAGACTCCAGGGCCCTTACTTCTGGCTCTTGGTGGCATTCAAGAAGTTGTGCTCCATGTCGTAAATCTTGCGGCGGAAGTTTTTGCTCCTCATGTTTTGCTCTTCTTGGAACTGGCAGAACATCAGCCGCTCCTTCTTCAGCGTCTCAATCACACCGCCACAGTGGCTGTCCAACCGCTCTTGATGAAGCAAGAGCTCAGCTGGAAAACAGTGAGGTAGTCTGGGACCCCATTCACATCAGCACCTTCCCTTCCTGAAACCATGTCCACCTGCAGCCCCTCCTTAGCCAGAGCCAGCTGCAGAACAGGGATAGCTCAAGAGAGGGTCCCTTTCCTGCACCTGCTTCTCTCACCAGGGCTTGAGCTAGGAATAGGCTCTGACCTCAGAGAGGCCAGTCTGGGCCAGGCTGTCTCCCTGGTAGTGAAGATTCTCTGCCTGAAGCTAAGAGAACAAAGGCAGGGAGGAGGAGAGTCTGGGGAGCAGCCTGGCAGCAGGTAGGATGGGTGGGGGCCTACATTGGCCTGTCAGAGTGCTGGTATTGTAGGATGTACCCCTGCACCTGGCCAAGTGAACTATGCTGGGGAGGGCTGAGATTTGGTTGAGAGGGTTGGGTGATAACAACAGTCTCGCTTTGCCCCTTGGCATCAGTGGATACTTAGCTTCAGTGAGCCTAGACTCCAGTTGGCTTCCAAGGTGGAGCAGAAGGAGCAAAGACTGGGCTGCCAGAGCCCCATCACAAGCCTATACTGCAAGCAGAGAACCCTGCCCCTGCCCATTTGGCCTCCTGTTGTCTAAAGTGGTGGGAGTGCTGTAGTCCTAGCTCTGCCAAAAATGAATGGTGAGACATGGGGACTTCATTTCTCTGGTCTCAGTTTCTACGCTGTATGTAGGACCAGGGAGCCTGGGAAGGAAGCATGTATGATCTTTTTTATTCCTCCCAGTGCATTTAGTGCACACATTTTCCAGATAAGGACAGTGAGGTTCCATTTGCCAGGCAAGTTGCCAAGGCAGCAAGCAATGGGACTCAAGGCCAGGCATCTCCTGGCACACCTCTCCCTGCTCCAGGCAGCAGGAGTTTGCATGGATTCCTACAGGGCACTCTGCTAGCTCTGCAGGGCTAGGATGCAGCTTGGAGTGTGATTTGAGTGGAGACTCAAAAGGGATTATTGAAGGATCCTACTAAAATGTGCCCCTTCCCACCATTAATAGAGCCCACCACTTAAGAGAGAAAGAAATGTCTGTCTTTTCAAGTATGAAAAGTGAGTAGGTGGAGGTAATGGCTACCACTTTGGGAGGCTGTGTCTTGTGCCAGGTGCTCATGCCATTTCAGGAGTTTTCATTACTACCACCTTCTGCATGTGAGGAAGGGATCAGAGAGGTCAGATAACCCATCCAGAGACACACAGGCAGAGGGCTCTGATCCCAGCGCTGCAGGCTTGCCTTTTTAGCATCCACCTTGCAGGTGTGTATCTGATAGGGATATGAACAGATCTGGGATCCAAGAGCTAAACCAGCACAAGACTCTTCATTTCCGATTCCGACACCCTCTTTTAAAAAAAATAAAAAGGAAACAAAGTCTCAAATGAAGATTCAGAGGACTACCTTTCTATGCAAGCCTGGGAGGTGTGAGCCCTCATGCACACCTTCCATGGTGTGATGAGGACATGCTAACTGTTGCAAGGTGCAAAGCAGGGCAGCTGGTGAGCACACAGCCATGGTGGAACGGAGGCTGAGGAGGGGTCTACAGGAGGGCAGGCTTTCCCTAGCAGGGTCTGTACCTGCTCTGACGTTGTGGATATCCCTTTCAATGTTCTGGGCTCTTGGCTGGTGCAGGTGAAGACG
This sequence comes from Perodicticus potto, assembly GCA_963574655.1. Lineage (NCBI taxonomy): Eukaryota > Metazoa > Chordata > Mammalia > Primates > Lorisidae > Perodicticus > Perodicticus potto. The sequence goes on from CAUYRH010073194.1 coordinate 85,132, forward strand.
CAGCTCCAGTTCTGAATCCAGCTCATCAATCTTCGTGGCCACAATGAGCCGGGAATTGAGGGTACATTGGTCAAACCACTTCTCCATGTGTTCAAAAAAGCCAGCTCGAAGTCTGAGAGAGAAACCAGGGTCAGCCCTGCCTGCAATCATGTCCTGCGAGCGGTCTTTCCATATTGAGACACTTTCACTCCTTCTTCCCCATTTGATTTCCCACTGCAATGTATTTCATTGTGTGGATGAACCCTCATTCATTTAACCATACCACTGCTAAGGACGCTGGATGGCTTCCAACCTTTTGCTCTTACAGAGAAGGCTGCAATGAATAACCTTGCCCATATTTATCCATTTCTATTGGATAAATGCCTCTGAACTGGAATTGCTGAATCAAAGGTTAAAATTCATTTGTGGTTTGGGCAGATATGGCCACACTATTTCCATTGGAAGGCAGCTTATGCCCTTATCAGCAATGAAGAATGGTTCTTGTTTTGCCATAGCCTCAGACTGTATTATCAAACTTTTGAATTTGACAATTTTGTCACATGACTGAGAATGAGCATATTTGCACGTGTTTAAGACTATTTAATTTTTTTTTCTGTGTACTGTCCATTAATGTCTCTTGTTCAGTTCTCTATTGTGTATAGCTGCTCTTTTAAAAATTAGTTTCTTGGAGCTCTTAATATATTTTGGACATGAGGGTGGTGCCTGTGGCTCAAGAAGTAGGGCGCCGGCCCCATATAGCGGGAATGGTGGGTTCAAACCTGGCCCCAGCCAAAAATTGCAAAAAAAAAAAAATTATATATATATATATATATATATATATATATATATATATATGACACAAGGTTCATTGAATTTAATTTGAGTTGCAAATATGGATTCCCAGATTATCATTTCTTCGTCTTTAAAGGTTATAGAGCTTTTCTGGCCATGTAAGATGTTAAGATGTCACTTCTCCCAGAATTAATCTATAGATTCAATGAAATAACAAGAGAAAAATCCCAACAGATGTCTTCTTATGGAAACTGAATGAGTTGATTCCAATATTTATGTGGAAATCCGGTAATAGTGAAGACAATCTTGAAGAAGATTGAAGTTGGAGGAGTTACATTGCCAGATATTAAGACTTAAAATAAAGCTATTGTAATCAACCAGTGTAAGGTAGTTGAGCAAGGAGAGACACACAGAGGAACAGAAAAGATGGATAGCTGAACAGTGAGGGCAGGGAGAGTCTTCTTGGTAAATGGCCAAGATCAATTTGTTCTCCATGTGGAACAGAAAGGACTCTTGTCTCTCATTCACAGACATAAACAAAAATCAATTCCAGGTATATTTTAGATGTTAATATGGAAGGTTTAAAAAAGAACAGTTCTAGTACGTAATGGAGAATATTTTCACAACCTGAGCAGGCAAAAAATTCTCAGATAGAACACAAAGTAAACTAGCCCTAATGAAAAAAACTGACAAATTGAATCTTATTAAAAATAAAAACTTCTATTCATTGAAGGATACTTTGAGTAAAATCACCCCACACAGAGAGATGAACATTTGCCATATATTTATCAGACAAAAGCCTCATATGGGATATGTAACTAACCCTCATAAATTAATAAGAAGACAGACAATCCACCAGAAAAAAAGCCAAAAGATTTCACTAAGCACTTCACAAAACGATAACCAAATCGCCAGCAGGCATATGAAAAGGTATACAACATTGTTATTCATCAGGAAAATGTGAATTAAAAACACAATGAGGCATGACTATAGGTCCATGGACTATAGGTCCACAATGAGGCCATGACTGAGGTCCTGGAATGGACCATTGATAATACCAACTGTTGTTGAGATTGTGGAGCAACTGGAACTCTCATACACTGTTGTAAATGTAAAACTGTTAAAACCACCTTGGAAACTGGTAGTATCTTTTAGCTATATGTCCTAAAGATGGACATGGACACACTAATGATTCAACAATTCCACTCTTAGTTATATATATAAGAGAAATGTATACATATGTTCACCAGAGGACTTGTGCAATGTTCAGAGCAGCATTATTGTTGGAAGAGACCCAAATGTGAATCAGTAGAATGGATAAATAAAATGGACCATATTTTTTATCACAAGATACTATACAGAAATAAAAAGTGACCTCTAGCCACATTAAGGAATATACAGGGTGGCCATGAAGTTTGTGAGCAATTTTAAATAGTTTAATAGAAACGAAGCCTACTATTTTACATTGCACATGAACTTTATGGCCACCCCGTATATGTCTTACAAATATAATGAATGAGTTCTGTATGATTTCATTTAAATGAAGTTCAAAAATAAGTGAAATGAACTTAGAAGTCATATTTGTTATCCCTGGGGAAGAGAGAATAATGATGTGGGTGGGTACACAAGGTGAGTTCCTGGAGGGTTAGTAAGGGTTTTATTTCATATGGGAAATATAATAAACAAATAGAATTAATGGATAATTTATTGAGATTTTCATACTTTATGAATGCTTGTTATCCTTCAATATTCAAATCCAATCAGCTGGACAGAAATTTTCCTTCTGGTGATTCACAAGGTTAGATAACAAGACACAGAGGTTGGTGCAAGATTCTGAAATTACAGGGTCTACAATCGCTTCTCGGCCTTTTGGCTAAGATCAAGTGTACAGGGTCTACATCAGGGTCTTTCAACCTTCTTTATCTCACAGCACACTTGAACCCATAGTTAAAATTTTAGTTGACCAGCTAAAAGAGCAAAAAAATGTATACTTACTTTGCTCTGAATTTTTTTTGAAAGTAATTTAATTAATGATCTTTAAAAAATTTTTGCAGCACACCTAAGATCCTCTCGTGACATACCACTGTGCTGTGGCACACGGGTTGAAAATCACTGGTCTAGAGTCTTATCTTGAATCTAACCACTATCTATCTTGGAAATCTTGGCTAAATGACTAACTCTCCGAGCTTCAGTTTCTTCATCTATAATGTGAAGTTAATTATGGTACCTCTCACAGTTATTGAAGGAATGAAATACTCTCAATAAATAAGAACTCAGCTCTTGTGGTTGTTCTTTGTCTTGTGGGCTCTGGGGAGGACAGATGAGGAAGAAGGATGATGTTCTAGGTAAGGTTATGCCAAGGTGCACGGCAAAGAGCTCAGAGGCCTGCCTGTGCTTCTTCCACTTCCTGTCTTTAGCCTCCTGCCCATGTGCGAACATGGGAAGTGGACTAGCCAGGTGATATGTAGCTAATTATTCCTACTTATGACATTGTAGAGGCAGGAGAGCAATGGAAATGCCATTCAAAAGCCAACTGCAAATGTTCATGTTTGGTCCAAACTCTTAACACAAAAGCCCAGAAACTTGGGAGTTAGGGGAGGTAAATTTTCAGTGTTAGGATTATGGGTCATTTTTCTACTCTTCATTGTTATTTTATATTTTCTGAAATAAATGTGCCACATATTACATAGTGTGAAATATCATACGTGATATATTCATACCTATGGTCTATCCCTATAGAATTTTTTTTAAAAAAGAAAAGAAACCATTTCATGTGTTAGGAACTAGAACTCAAAAGCCTCTGGCGGGGGAAACAATGTTTTTTATGTATGAGGCCCAAGCCAATAGAGCATCCAGGAAGGGGTATAGGGGGTCACTCTCACGGAGGAGACTGCAAATAATTCCTGGACATTTGCTAATTTTTATTGCATTTCTCATCCCTACCCTCCCTCAGTTACCTATTTAATATATACTTTTCCTTTTTTCAGCTAAAACTAGTCCAATCTTTTCTTACCAAATTTCACCTTGTTCATGAAACTCAGAAAGACAGAATGAGAATAAACTAGTTTTCTACTCACTGTTTCTTAATTTCTAAAACTAGTTTGGATGGAATTATTGCTTGTTCTATGAAGCTGGCACTGGAAGTGTTTTCGATGAGCAAGACTGAGAACTTGGTGTGGGGCTTCCTGCTAAGCTCTTCTTTTTCCAGGGATGTGAAGACAAAATACGTGTTTCCACTAGAGGTTTGGAAGAACTCCATGTCCTCATAGTATGTCTCCTCCAGACTCTCTTCATTGTCTTCTTCCTAAGCAGGTAATAAGACTTTAGACTTGACATCACTAAATGGACTTGAGGATGTCAAATACACATTCCTTACTATCAGAGGTTATAAACCTGTGGGCCAAATTTTGCCTCTCTCTAAATATTTTGGCCCACATAGTGCTTTCAAAATTAGGAAGTTCTACATAAAAATCTGCATTTCTGATTTATCTTAAAATATCAGAAAGTGGCTCGGCGCCTGTGGCTCAATGGGCTAAGGCACCAACCACGTACACTTGAGCTGGCAGGTTGGAATCCAGCCCAGGCCCGCCAAACAACAATGACAGTTGCAACCAAAAAATGGCTGGGCATTGTGGCGGGCGCCTGTAGTCCCAGCTACTTGGGAGGCGGAGGCAAGAGACTCGCTTGAGCCCAGGAATTGGAGGTTGCTATGAGCTGTGTGCCACAGCACTCTATCCAGGGTGACAGCTT
>CAUYRH010073196.1:0-33055 GCA_963574655.1 Perodicticus potto
GAAGGGGAGGGGGAGGGGGAGAAGGGGAGGGGGAGAAGGGGAGGGGGAGGGGGAGAAGGGGAGGGGAGGGGGGGAAGGGGAGGGGAGGGGGAGGGGGAGAAGGGGAGGGGAGGGGGAGGGGGAGAAGGGGACGGGGAGGGGGAGAAGGGGAGGGGGAGGGGGAGAAGGGGAGGGGGAGGGGGGAGCGCTAGCAGGAGCATTTTATTGACAGAGCCTCACAGGTCCAATGCTGAGAAGACCCGGAGTAACTTCACCTGTACCTGTGATGGCCACCCTGCCTGGCCCCTGGTGATGGCCTTCACAGCTCTACTGACTTCTACCATCCCTGGGGTCCCTACACCCAGGGCGTTCCCTGGATTTCCTGATTCTCCCTCGTCCTTCGCTCTGGTCTTTCTCGGTTACGTCAGGGGTCACAGCACACATTCGGTTTTGCTCCTTTGCATGGGCACTGCTGACTGTTCGCTTTCCTCAGCTAAAGCAGCCCTGCTGTCTTTTCTCCCCACCTCACCGTGGCTGGCACCTGACGGTTATGGCAGCCCCATTGGTGTGCCTACCTGGCCGAGCTCCCGGCCTTCTACGGCCCAGAGGAGCGGCGGCCCAAGTTCTCAGGGGGGCCTCTCAGGCTCAGGCTGAGGGTGCGTGCGTCTGCTTTCTCCACAGTGGGAGAGCTGGACTGGCCATTGTTTGCATGTGGACTGGGACTAATCTCTTGGGAGACTGAGTCTGAAAAACAATTTCATGAACTATTTATAAAGAGAATTCCAAGTCTGAGAAGGATGTCAAGCTGAAGGATTCTGCCAGTCTAGAAGAGAAAGGTGTTTGCCTGAGCTGCTGTCCACAGGCCCCAGATTCTCAAGTCACTTGTAGGGGGGCTTCAGCTCCAGATGATGCTTCACTCAGCCAGAGTGCTCGTTCCATAACTGGACCGAACTGATAAACATTTGACTTTGCTTCTCGGGCTACTAATGGCGGCTATCATCCCTGGGATTAGTCTGGGGCAGGAGAGTAGTCTACCTTCTTGCCAGCATCCTGGGGCAAGTTAAAATCTCAGCAGACTCACGAGCTCATTTCCACAAAGCCACCCCATTGGGGGTCCTGCCCTTTCTGCCAGATGTGGTGAGCCTGCTGGACTGGTGGGTCTTGCTTAGCTCTTCCTGAGACAACAGATGGTTTTGTGAGGAACACTGTGGGCAGATTTAAAGTTATTTTGATCCCAGTGCTTTCTAAGACTCTGCCCCAGGTCACCCTCAATAATCGCAGGAGGACAAATTTCGTGTCATGATAGCTCAGGGCCAATAAGACTATGCTAATAGGCCAGTTGTTGCTACTGCATGAGCGGACAAAGCCCTTCAATGTTCTAAAGCTTTTCGTTCAACCAGGGTTTCCTAACCGATGATGGGTCATGCCTTCCACCAGGGAAGGCAGGGTGAACGGGAAGAGATGTCAAAATTCTGGAAGAAGTGGAGATCTCGGGCCAGTCTGCTGGCACGCCCTACAAAACAAAAATGTGGACCGGTAGCAAAGCCTGGCCTGAGACACAGAGAAGAAAATCAGAGAAAACCTTCTATTGATGCTGGTGCTGAGCTTGGCAGCTGCCCTTGAGCAAAAATAAACTCCCCATGGCAGTGGGACAAGATGCTGATATTGGCACCTGCCAGAGGCAGACAGCCGAAGTCGCAGCTGCGCTGGTCAAATGAGCTTGGAGACCTTCGGGGGCTGAGGCCTCAATGACTATTAGCAGGCTGCGGTTCTCTGCAGGCAGTTTATTGAAATGGGGTTTGTGTGCCTTCCCCACCCCTCTGGGCTGGGTCTCAGAACAATCAGACGTGCAGGTGGCGTGTGCTGCTGAAAAACTCCCCTGCATTGTCTCTGGGAGCAGGAGAAGCTTTCAGACAACACAGGGGCAGCAAAAGGATTCATGGCGAGGACAAGACGAGCCTAGAGTAAGAAGCTCAGGGAGCTCAGAGGAGGCTTGGGTGGAGGAACTTCCTGTTTCTGTGGTTTCTGATTGGTGTGCCGTGAGATGATCTGAAGCGCGCCACAATTTTTAAAGGCCATTAATTACATTTTTGAAAGAAGTTCAAAGCACATGAAGTGTATTCATTTTTTACTCTTTTTTTTTTTTTGGATCAACACAATTTAAGTGTGCTCAGAAGTTTAACTGTAGGTTCAAGTGTGCTGTGAGATAAAAGAGGTTCAAAAACATTGCCCTGTGTGGAGACTGGCATCACCTTCCATTGGGCTGGCTCCGAAGTGAAGCTTGTCTCTGTCTTAAAACAATAACAACAACAACAAAAAGGTCCCTGATAGCACAAGAATTTTGGAAGAACTAAATTTAGAGCAATTAGGATGAAGAACTGTTGGAAAAGAACCAAGGAACCTTGTTTTATAAATACTTAGGCAATAAAGAACAGGGTGGAACCAGAGGCATCATGCACAAGAACAGCTGATGCTTGAGACAATTGCCCTCGTGAAATGCAGTGTCCTGTAGAATGCACCCCAAGACGGAGGGCAGTGACAAAACCCACGGATTTAAGGCCTCTGCAGTGAGATTTTTCAGAGGTAAAGTCCTCAAGAAGAAATCTAAGGAATAGACTTAAAACAGTGGTCACTTGAGAAGTAAAGCTGTGTCAAAATCAAGAGGTGTTAGATACACACACAAGATACATATCCGCCATAGGGTAAGAGAAAAATGTAGCTTCGGAGGACAAGCGCCCAAATCTCCAGCTGTTTTATTTTAGAATTCCAAAGAAAAGAAATTCCTTCCTCTGTTGTCCAGATATTGGTTCTGCCTTCCTTTCTGTAAAGGAAGTGCTGACTCACTCAAGGAACTCTGGCTATTTTCTTGGTGGGTTCCCTTTATGAACAGCAAGGGACAGTAGCAGGCTGCGCGGCCCATTCATCCAAAGCACGTGTCCCCTCACTGCACCTCGATTTTATCCCATTTCTCCAAACCCCCCAAGCTTGGACAGGCCCTGCTGCTGTGTCACTGTGCCGGGCCAGTGGTAATTCCCTTTTGGTTGTCATTGCTTCTAAGGTCTGTCTTACGACGAGGGTCTCACATAGGCTCACTCTGCTTCAACTAGGAGCAGAGGCAAGAGCAACAAAGATCACAGGGTATGAATCCCAGAGCTCTAGAATAGCCTCAAAAGAGAACTAGAAAATGTGAATCTGGCCAAGCAGCCGTTCTCTGGCCCACGGGGTTTATGATTCAGAGAAGTTGTGCGTGTCTAACTACATGAATGAAAACTTATTTTCCCAAGACAGCTCCTGCGAGGCCACTATTTTGTAAATAATAACAACAGAAATGCAGTTATGTGGATTCTAAGAAAAGAACTTGCTAATTATATCAACTCCCACTGCTCTTACATCTCTCTTTCCCGGGCACTTTACACTGACTCAAAAGTGCTTTCGCTCTCCCGCTTCCCTGGTGCAGCAGATGGAGTGTTTGGGACTGTCTGATTTAGAGACAAGGAGGCACGTGGGGGCTGGGAGGCAGCTGGAAGCCGCCCATCCCCACAGCACATGCCAGACAGGAACAGCCTCAATACAGGTCACTTCCAAGGCTGCCGCAGCCTTGGAAGAAGCCCCGTCCTGTAATCAATGAACTCAAAGACCTTCTAAGACATTTTTTTTTTAATCCACAGGATAAAGAATTCTTTAGAAACAAAAATTAAATGGAAACCACACTCATTACACTCTGGATACAGTTTACTATACTTCATGAAAAATAACCAATTATTTTTCAACTTATAGTCTTTCTATTAGAGCTTTGAAAAAAATCAGGTATGGAAAAATAAATATTCAGTTGGCATTCAGAATTCCCTCTTTGCCTTGTGCACTTCCTCCTTCCTGTGCTCTGTCAAAAAGATACTCGAATTATTAGCCAAAGATATTCAACACCAAAGTGGAATGATGTGCTTCTGATCATCGGGCAATACTCCTTTTCTTCTCTTTCACTCTAAAATAACTGGGGCATAGTCAGACTTGCTTGATCTGGGAGTCATGGTCTGCATGGACATCAGTTACTGGTTTGGGGGGTCAAAATCAACTACAATCAGATATTTCCTACAAGAGGCTTAAACCTCACCAGACAGCCACTGTATTCAGTGGCGTCCAAAACACCTCCTCTAAAGGCATTTTGTTTTTAAGCACTCCAAGAGGAAGTGAGACAGGTGAAAGATTTAAAGTATTTGCCTTTCCAGTCCGGGGGCAAACAGTGTTTCAGGATCACTGTATTAAACAGAGATTTCACTGGGTAGCAGAAATCTTTCTTGCCTTGCTTTGTCATCATCTCTATAATGTGTTGTCCTCGAACAAGACGCTTCCCCTTGTTGATTTGATCAGCAACTTATTATCAAATTGAGGATTCGGTAACTTCAATATGCATTTATCACTAAAGAAAAATGAGATCTTTGTTGGTGATAGATGAGGCTTTTGGAAATTTAATTTATGTGTTGCATATCCACGCAATGAAGGCTGCCCTTGTTAGCACTAAAAAAATCCCATTTCCTCTTTGGTCATCTGAAGCTAATTAGAGCTGCTGTTTACTACAGAAGTAATCAATAGCTTTCTACAGTGGATCACGCAGAATCAGACCCATATGCAATTAGGCCAGTGTAGATACACAGAGATACCTTAATTAAAACAAAATTTGCTCTGTAAGAGATAGGCTCTCAGAGATGACTGGCATTCCAAATATTTTGACATAGTTAATGTGTTTATTCAAAGTAAAAGTCTTGATGGTGGAACTTTTCACTAGTCAAATACACTGGGGTGCTTGAGGAATTTCCCTTGAAAACATTTCAAAGTGAAAAAAGTTGGCACTGAGAACTATACACTTGTCTTTATCAACATTGGGATATACCTGTACTTTGAACAGCAACAGAGCTAAAAGACGAAGCCTTTATCTTGGATTTCATAGATTTTCCCTTCTCCCAGTAATTTGATTAGTCTTACAAGGCAGACGTCAGTGGGCAAAGGGCGTCAGCATGAAGTGTGCACCATCGGCTTCCTCCTCCTCCCGCTCCCCACGTGGGAAGAAAGCCAATGCGCCCCTGTCCTCTGTCAAGGTGTAATCTCCTCATCTAAACCAGACTTCACTTTAGGGTCTTGACTCGTTTAAGGAAGAGAACAAGGAAGACGATGTGCAGGGGACACAGCCAGATGCCTCATCCAGAGAGTCTCCTGTTCTCTTTACCTATCCTAACAAATTCATCTCACCACACCTAATGTCATTCTCTTCATTAAAAAAACTCTTCCTTTTTCTCCTGGCCAGTCACAGACTGTCACAGAGGACACTGAACAAGATGCAAGCATATTCTCAATGACCTTCAGCAAAGTACCCTAAGCAAACAGCCCAGACATGGCAGTCAGGGATAAAGAAAGGTCTTGTGTACCTGGCCTGGATCTGCTTCCAAAAAGAGGGCAACACTCACCAACCCCCTCCCAATCTACAATGCCTGTGTCACTTAGCCATAACCCCAAAACCCAGATACTAGACTGTGTCAACAGCAAGGGTGGCATTTACAAGTGGCTGCCAGTCTTCCCACAGGTACGCATGCTTGCCTTTCAAGAAGTGATAAAAGACCATGCTCGGCAATTCTGTTTCCGCCAGCCTGTCCACGACCATGTGGTGCGGAGCTTTCTGCTAAAGCACAGGCTCCGCAGAGTCTGCTTGTGAAGAGCTGTATTTGTGGGGTTAATATTGGAGCCTATACTACTTATGAGAGAAAAACAAGCTCCATGGATTTTGTATTAAACCATCAGTAAAAAATGAAAACAGTATCATTACTTTCAAAATATAGAAAGCCAATAGTTGAAATCATTTAGTAGTAAAATTGTTTTTCTACATATAATCTCATAACTGTAAAGAGTATTAGAGTGACCCTTCAGTTGCTTTTGACTCTTGTTAATTTTAGAGCTTTTCACTCAGGAAAGGCCCAGGAGAGTGTGGTTTAGCCACCCAGGTCCTGTGAAGGTGCTTGCTCATTCTCCCTCTCTGTTTGACTATAAGATAGATACTGTCTTTTGGATGTGACAGGTGTTCATTTGTTCTGTAGGAGAGTGTAGAACTATTTATGGTATGCAGACATTAGCGTGGGAAATGCTAGTACAAAAGATGAACCTTGGTACAAGCCAGTTTCCACAAAGTCTCTACTCTTATTGAGAACTTTTGTTTTGTGGCAAAAAAAAGGTCGGCATCTGGGTCAGGCTGCCATGGAGGTCATCAGTAATCAAAGCCACTGCATGAGATACGGAAGATGTCTTTAGCAATACTAACTCCTCTAGCTAGGAAGTGCCAGAATTAAAATTGTTAATATCATCATCATCGTCGTGGTTGTCATCATCATGAAAAACATGGCCCTAGTCTGCTTTACGGCCAAATTTACAAACCGTCCCTTCGAAATACAGCATGCCTCAAAGCCTCCTGAGTCTGGAACGCAGCCCTGCATCAGATTTCCCACCGAAGCCCGTACGGATCACAAGAAGCTTTCTTAAAAACAAAAAAAAAGTTCCAGTTGGATGGAACTGTTTCTCAACTGAGCCCCTACAACTGGAATTTCAGATATACACGAGGACAGGAAACAGATAACTTGGTTTTCGTTTTTTTAACATGTCCATATTGTTTTCTTTCTTTTTTGTTTTGTTTTTTTTTTTAAATGCAGCTACGATGTTTCTGTCAAAGATAAAGACAACAGGGTGGACAGAGCGGTTACCACCAGACCCAGCAGTGGGCTCAGACCGCAGCGTGGAGGGGCAGCCATCGATTTTGTGGTTATGTGGCTGGAAGCACCAGAGAGACCATTCTTTTCATAATCCCGCTGTAAGAAAGAATAATTGCATCGTCACCACTGCATGGACTCATTCAACCGTGGTACATTTTAGTCATACACCTTCTCTCCCCCACTCCCCACTCACTGACGTAAGATTTTACCACGGAGACTTTAATTCTGACTTATAATTTTATGGGAAGAAACAATGAATCTAGGGGAGAACCAGCCACTGAGAAAGCGGCCAGTGCTGACTGTTCGCTCCTCCATTATGGATTATTAAAATCCACACGGGGGAAATATTTGATCTCAGGTATCCCTGCCGTTCCCCTCTCCTCAACACCCCTCATAGCTGTGGAATCTGGAATCATGGAACCACCAGCTACGGAGGAACGGCCGTCATCTCTCCCCACCATGGAAGGAGGGCAGGAAGAACCATCTCAGGAAATGTGCCCAGTCACGTGACAGTTCATGTAGTGAGGGGTCACAGACAGCCACAGAGACAGGCAGAGCAGGGAGCAGCCTTGACCTCCACCAGCCAGTTCAATTCCAGATTTTCTTGACAGTGCTTGCAAGGAGCTTGCCCTGCTTGTCAGCGGGAGAGCCCAAACCAGAACCCAGGCTTCCGGACTCCCAGCCAGCACAGCTGAACTTCCCCAGGGTTGAATCCTCCTTCCCCATCAGCAGCACCTGCTCAATCCCGTGACGCTTCAATCCCACACAAGGAACTGGATCTGTGCACAGCACAATTACCTGCTCACCTGCCACCCGGGGACAGTAACGCACCTACCCTCTCTACCCCTGGGCTGCTGGGGAGTTAGGGGGTCAGAGGAAGTGCAGATAGGGAGCACCTGGTGAGCAGGAAGAGTTCGTACGTATCTGCTCTGTGCCAGGCAACTTTACGAGACTGTGGTCACAGAGAATCTCATGGCCTTAGAATGACAGTTTTAGTGTTGGGGCCCAGTTCTGTTAGATCCCAGGTTCCTTGCTTACTTCTAACTTTGTGAACTAGGATCTGAGATCTGAAATCTGCACGTTGCTGAAAGGGCGAACAGAGGTGAAGGGTACCTTTTATTTTTCCTGGACCTGAAACCTTATTTTCTTTGTACACTTTACATCACACCCTGCCCCAGGGGCCCAAAGACTATGTCTCTACAAATGCAGGGAGCCCCCTACAACTTACTTCAGAAAGGCAGAGGTGCGGACTGCCCGACACATTGGATTTCAGCTTCTGGGCCTGGAGAGAGACAGGAAGAAGAAAGCGCAGACATAACATGTTAAGAGTAATTACTGATGATCCATTAATCAACTGTCCAGGGAAGCGCTATCCAATAAATATGTGAGCCGCAGCCATGAGCCCCATGCATAATTTAAAACTTTCTAGTAGCCACATAATAAAGAGATAACAGGTGAAGTTAATTTTAATAATATATTGTATTTAACCCAATATATTACCACCTCCACATGTAACCAGTATGAAAAATTATTAATGAGTTACTTTACACTCTTTCATTCCTTTATTTTTCAGACTAACTCTTCAACTGTAGTGCATTTGACATGGTACATTTCCACAGCCCAATTTCAAAGGCTAGTGGCCAGAGTGAGGGCAGCACAGAACGAGGTTACTGAAGAAAAAGATCTGAAGTGCTCACTCATTGACACTTCTGAATGTTAATTTGGGGCAAGTTCCTTCTTTTAGGTAAAATATTGCAATAAAAATCTCTACTGGCTGGCCGTGGTGGCTGACATCTGTAAGCCTAGAAGGCCGAGATAAGAAGATTGCTTGATCTCAGAAGTTGCAGACCACCCTGACCAAGAGAAAAACTGTCTCTACTAAAAATGGAGGAAAAAAAAAAAACTAGCTGAGCTTCGTGTGGGCACCTATAGTCCCAATTACGTGGGAGGCTATGGCAAGGGGATTGCTTGAGCCCAACCTCACTCAAGGTTGCTGTGAGCTACCCCATCATGATGCCACAGCACTCTACCCCACCTTAAAATAAAAATATCCATTTATTAGTAATACAGAGGTCTTCTTGAACTTGTTTGTGAATTTGTTTATTCAGTGCTCCACTCAACAAACACTCACCGAACACCTACTATTTTCCAGGGCGGGACATGCAGAGTTGAACAAAAATGATGTAGCCTTGGGTTCAGGGGGCTCCCCTCTAGGAAGTAAACCACTCACTATTTGGGGACTAAGATACAGGGCAGGGAGGCTGCCAGATGCGCATCCTCAAGGGATCACGCGGGCATTAGAAATCCCCGATGCAGCAATGTTAGCACTGCCTCCAGGGCAGTTGCAAGGGCACTGAGCTAGGACGGCACAGAGGTCCCTACGCCCTGTCAAGTGGGAAAAGGCTCTACTGGGCTTGTGCCTGAGAATTTAGTTGAAAGAAAGGTTCTGTTGCTTAGTGCCAATGAAAACACTTGAGAAAACTACTGACTCCAGGACTTCCCTCTCATTTTACAAAGGAAAAAGCACAGGGAAGTTAAGTGATTTATCCAAGGTCACACAGCAATTTACTGAAAGAATTTGCCGCCCACGTGTCTTCAACTCTTCCATGAAAATGCGCTCCTTCCCACACAGCAGTGTCCCCGCCCCCCCAATTCTACACACAGAACTCCATGCCTTTCGGCACTGACAAGCAGAGAGCTCATCTGCTAACAGGATGTGCCCTGGTTAAGTGTCACACCCAATCCAGGACTGCCGGGACAACCAGCTCTCTGCAGGCGGCACTGGCAGGCTGCCTGTTGCAAGACTTTTGCAACTCATTGAAGACGTGCTAGGCTGAAATGAAGCATATTCACCCCAGGAGTAATTTATTGACCATAATGCTGCTTGGGAGGCGTCATAATCTTCACTTATATTTGCATATGCCAGCTGTGAATATGAAATAGAAACCTTTAAGCAGGCATCAAGAAAAAGGCACTGTGAGGCATCCCCAGGCTGTTCAAAGGTCACTAAATGTTATGTATAAGGAGATCAGAGGGGAAATGGAAAAGGAATTGAACCCAACTCAAAAGCCTACTTTTAATCTATATTAATAGCAAATCTGGCCCACTGCATTGTTACCTACAGAGAATAATGTGTAAAACTTTACATGTTTTATTTCTGTTCAAGTTTGGAATTGAGCCCAGACACCAAAATGGCCCTAAAACATCACACTCTGCCTTTTCTAGGCCATAATCTACAAAAGACATCACCCCTTTCTAAGGGCCTTTGCATAACTAATCAGTTTACTCAACTGCACAGAGAAGGAAGCAAGAGTTCCCGACTGGGACCCATTATGCCCTTCAGCTGTTTCTGCACTTCACGGCTAAGCTGTTCCTCAGCGTCTTAGACACAACAGCCTCTGAGGATTCTAAGCACTGGGCAGGCCTCCTTCTGCCTGTGATCAGCAGGGCAGTAGCATTTACCATTGTGCACAGTCTGAGGCACCCTCGCTGCACGGCCCTGCTGAAGCACCAGTCCCAGCATCACGAGATGACTGTGAGGGGCTCTCACCCATGGGCTAGGAAAGGCCTCTATGTTAACAGTTCTCCTCAGGGGACTCGATCAGCATGGGTAGATTTCTGACCCTCACTGGTCATTAAGGAGGTCACTGCATGGAGAACTTTTCAACCAGGAGGGTGCACACTAGTCTAAATTCTCCAGCTCTTGCTTTCCATCTGGGAATCGCTGGGATAATGCTTCAGTCACACAGGAAAATGCACTTAGGCCAGCTCCAGGGCTGTGAAGTCTCTGGGTTCTTCTTTCCCCAAAGTGTGGATGCCATTGGCCTGCATATAAAGAAAAGGTCAAATTCCAGCCTTGTATCCCCTGAAACTGGAAACAGCAGCCCCCAAGCTCATCTAGCCTGGAGGACTGTTCTGGGTGGTATCACTGGGTACACTGCTGAGTTTCAGTAAGAACGTGCAGGCAGGCCTCTTCAGAGGCCCCAAGACACTGTTCTTCTCCTGTGGGACATCATCCCAACTCTCAGAACCACTCAGCCCCCAGAGGGTTAGCAGCCCACGTGCAGGCCTCTAAGGATTCTGTTCACGTAGCACATTAACAAGCTTCCTAAAGAGTGCTCTGGGGGCCTGGGGAAGCGACCAGAACTGCAGGTACACAGCAGAGAAGCCTTGAGTCTGATGAGAAGGTGAAGGGCAAATGTTATCTGTTATTGGAATGGCAGATGGCATGGGGGTAACAGAATAGGCTTGCACACAGGTGTGAGATCTTTTTAAATCTCTCACCAAATGAAACTCCAGCTGGAGTGGATCTGCTGCCTAGACTGGTTGGGGTCAACAATGGACAAGTTCCTGTCACAGTGTACAGACTGCAGACGGAGGGCAGGGCCTGGGATGCAGAGGCGCAGAGCATGTGTGTCTGGCTGGCTGCGCACAGTGTGAACCCCCAGGGCCCATCGAGGGTCAGAAGCCTACCTACCCAGATCCAGAGTCTACTTAAGAGAATCTAGGTCTTAAAGCCCATTTTAAAAGCCTGTGAAACCTGTTATTTCTACATTTTAAAGGCTTTTATCCTGAGAATTTTTGAAAACATCATCAAGCTATCAATGTCTTGCTAGTCAGGCAGGATAAACGCAAAATAGATAAAATTACAGGGCGTCCCTTGCTTTCAACTATCAGGAAGAGTACTTATACACTTTAAATGCTGTCTCAGTTGCTGAAAATTGGGACAGTCCCAAGTGAATTAAAAGGAACAAGGAAAAAAAAAAACCCACAACTTCTAGACTTTGTAAAGTTTAAGGGAAGTTAGAATCTAGAAAAGCACCTCTTATTCCTGAGTTATAACTCTGTGAAACCAAGGGTGCTAAAAGGGAGGTGTCGGCAGGGGGCTCTTCCATGAGTCCAGCTATGGGATAGGAAGGCGCCCAATGCCAGCCTCACCACACCTTACTGTTCATGGTTTAAAATATGGTATGTCTTTTTAAAAAGAGATAAAGAAGAGGACGTATGTTCTTTTTCTAAAAGTCAATTTGAACCATCGCTATATTATGTTGAAAAATGAATTCCTTAGTCTCTCTTATGAAAGAGTGTTCCCTAACATCTAATCGATAGTCACACAGTTCAGGGGAAATGCCTGACATGGAGTTGGGGGAAACACTGCCACCAAAACATCTTCCCTTGAGGTTGTCTTCTTGAGAATGGGAAGAAGTAAAGCACGCCAGAGAAGCCCGTCCCCACACTAGGAGCCTTCTCCACATTCTAGAAAACCAGGAAAGCTTGTCCTTTAGGCAATTCATGAGCCTTGTCCCTCCAGCAGCTGTGGCTCTGCTGTTAAAAAATTGTTACTGGCTGTGATCCTCAAGTCCAGGCACGCTGCAGAAAAGAATGTCCAGGGCAATGTAATTACAAGGCCAGACCTTGCCAGTCCCCGGCACCAGAGGGTTAATAAATGCGTTAGATGCTGTTAACCTCTGTTACCAGGAGTCAGGGCAGAGACTCTCCCCCAGGGATTAGCATTTGGGAAGCCTGCTTGGTAGCCACAGCTTCCCGGTGCAGGACACAGACATGCACGTCATTCAGAGCTCTCAGTCGGGTCCCCAGGTGGGATCTGCCCGCAGTGGGCTCTCCCCAAGCTTCACAGACAGGACAGGCTTGTGAGCAGCATGCTTGCTCTGATTATAAAATGGGGAACTTAAAAGGGTACCCACTTGAGAGCCTGGCTTTTGCTGCCCCAGGACTCCATTTCTGCAGAGAAGCCAGAGTTTAATCTTGGGTTTTTAGGCAGCTGTCAACCAACAGGGCATGGAACATTTCTCTGCTCTCCTCCATGCATAAAAAAAGCCAGTTTCTGCTGCACCTCCAGAAAATAAAACCAGAGGATGTTGCCCAATCCAATAGCAACAGACTGTCCAGGCTGCAGCCAAATAGTCATAATTAATGATGCTCTGGTTCTTTTCTCCCTTGCTTTACTGATTAGAGAGATTTGCTATATTAGGAACCTGTTTGCTTAATGACAGAACACAAGCAATAAGCAGAAAAATACAGACTGTAAAATGCAATCAACTTTGCTCTCCAGCACTAAGTACCTGGCTGCATCTATCACACTTGTCAATACCAGTTTATTAGCATATGAGTCTCTTCTGCAGCAGACACTGGACCTTTGTTAGGGAAAACCATTATATGAGTTTTTCCTGGAATAGTCCAGAAGCAAAAGAACTCAAAGCCTTTTCTCAACATACATCTCCATATCTTATGTTCCGTTTTCAGACAAACATAGGAAGGAGAATGTGCACCTAATTCCAAAGGATAATGATGTCCACAGGATATTATTGCAAAGGATATTATTCCAAAGGGGCACCTGCTTCAGAATGTGCATTTTCCACTGTATTTGAATCAAACACGCTCACCTGATTACAGACTTTTAAGGGTAGCACTTACTACTTAACAATTCTATTATGTACTTAATCCATATTTGTCAAAATTAATGTCTGCACATAAAAAGAAGATGTAACAAAGAAGCTACTCGGTCACGGATCCAAGCTAAGTAATGGTGGTCTTCCCAGTGGTCTGGAGCTTTACGTTCTTTTTCGGCTTTTCCAATTTGGCGTACTGGCTGTTGGGGAATCCCTGGTAGGTTTTACTGCTGGTCTGATCACAAGCAGTTAGCCGGCCTTTTCAAAATCCCTGCCATTGTCTATTTTGAAACTTAACCTTCCTGGAGATTTGCTTTTCCTATTAACTTGGTAGCAACCACTTGCAACCCCTGGTCTGAATAATGTGTTGCGAAAAATAAGTGGACACATAAATAAGGCCTATTCTGAGCCTCTGGGCTTGGGTGTTTGGCTTTCAGAACCTGTGCTCAGCACAGAAGGGGTCCTTTTCCTCCAGACTGAATTCTGAGGAGCGCTAGGGACTCCTCAGCCTGTCAGGCTGAGCGGGAGGAGGTAGGGAGCTAGGATGAGCTGGGCACAGGTCCTGAGAAGGGGCCAGCTGGAGTGCTGGGGGCTTTCTCACCATTGGGCCTTGGGCTGTCTGTGTCTCTTCTACCTACTCCTCCTTCCCGAAGACACTTTGTCTCCATGTTGCTTGAACTTCAGCCAAAAGGTTTTCATTACATTAAGCTCTAAGAAAGCCTTATAAAGTATTTCCCTCTGAGAAGGTTTCAGGAAGGCCAAAGGTGCCAAGTCTAGTTAGTTTGGGCTGGTTGAGTCTGGGCATAGGATGGAGGGAGGATATAGTGCTTCTTTACCCAGAGGGAGGAAGCCTAGCTCAGACCAAGGTTGGGCTAGGAGGCCTCCAACAATGGATGCTCAACGAGCTGAAATGAAGCCAGATCGGAGGTGTGTGTGCTTGGGTGTGGGAGCACGGCCTTGATGCGAGATGATCTAGAAGGTCTTAGATTCCTGGCATCCACGGAGCAGTCAGAGTTTGTGCAATTTCTTTTAAGCTTAGTGCCAAACCCAGGGCAGAAACCCTCTTCCCTGGCCTGATTGGGGACTGGACCCATAGACGGTCACTGGAGAAATTAAGTGAAAGGGCAGGATCATTTTAAAATGGCGCATTTGTATAAAACTTTAATTTTAAATCCAAATGTCTTTCCTTTACTGATTTTTTTGCTACATGACAAAGACACCTTTTTTTTTCTTTTTAAAAAAATTCTACTGATTGGAGTTTCCTGGCTTATCTCTTGCATAAGCTAGGACTATAATTTCTGGTCTACAATTCCAGTTTCAGTTTCTTTAAAACAGGAGTGACATCTGTTTGACACCCGCAGAGAAATCTCAGTGCAGAATCTTTCTGTATTCTTATAATTTATCTCAGTCTTTTACAGTTGTCTCGCCCACAGCTAGTGCAAAGGCAGTTTGTTTTTTCAGGAATTTGCCTTTTCAGAAGTATTTGACTTAGTTTTTCATTGACGCAGTTAAGCTTTGCTTTGTCTTCCCAGTTTAGTCATTCAGGTAGTATTTAATAAATGATGTAAGCAAAACGCCAAATACAACCAGCACAAAACGGTTTGTGAACAAATATACTTGACACTTGTGAGCCTGCATTTCAAGCGGAGAGTGTAAGAGACAAGCGTGGGCAGGAAAGCAGCTCAGTAATGTGGGGCAAGTGTTCAGCGGGCCCTGTGCATTAGCCAATGTGTCTGTAGGGAAATGGACAGGTTGCCTTCTGTGGTGAGCTGATTAGGTGAGGGTCGGTTAAGAGAGCTCCTCTTGCAATTTAGATGTTAGCAGGTGCTCCTGATACCAGCTTGATGGATACAGTATGGTTTACAGAGCATGAGTTATCCAAGTCTTACCTGTGGCTTGCCAACCAATAGCTGTCATTGAAATAATTCCTGCCCTACTGCCTAAATCATAGGGTTGATGCTTGAATCCAATGTGACACTCTAGATGAAGTTTAAAATTCAAGTTGCTGTCAACAAGCTCTTACTCTCTCTGTGGTCCCTGGTCATTTTTAGATTGCATCGACGGTGGGAAAGATGAAAGACCTCAGGCTAATTCAGCTTGCGAATGTTATATGGGGAGAACCAGCTCATGGTCGTCTGTGATTCCTTGGATTTAAAAATGAATGCAATGGAAGAGACACAGCCCAGTAAGATATATCAACAGTCTTCCATTAGCTAAGCAGTCCCCCGGGCTGCCCTGTCAGTCTCCGGCACCATAAAAGAATCCTGCAGCCCTGCACTTGTAATTTAACACTAATGGCAAGAAGCGCTGTGTGCAGACTCTGTCTACAGTGCGGAGCTTAACAGGGCGCCCTAGCTGGGCTTTCTTCTTTTCATAACTTCCCAGGATCATCTTACATCTTTCTGGCTTTTCCCCCCATTGGGGCAAACACAGGCTACAAAATACATTAGAGAACTATTTGTTTTCGTTCATGGTTAACTTGCTTGATTAGTAAAATAGTCAGACGAGAAGCAATTATGAGCTATATTTTAGAAAATTATGCCCAATTAACAATAAGATGATGCCAAACAATGTGTGGAAGACGTTTTGCTCTGGAGTGGGCAGGAGGGGGGGTGTTTTGTACAGTGAACATTCAGCATTAATGGTGAATCCAACTAGGAGGGACGGCCTGAAAATGAAACATGAGTTTTCTCACAATGTGCAGTTGGAACTGAAAACATGTGAGAGCAACAGAAAAGATTCATTGTTGTCCCCAATGAGACGCACATGAAACCTATCTCATCAGACACACATCCTCATCACCATCAGATAATATTTATTAAGCCTCTCATTCTCCTGTGCATTTATGTATGGCTGAGTGCCGCCCTGTAATGGCTCTGTGACTTATGGTGGGGACTAAGGTTTGGTATAAAACACCGCAGTCTGGAGCCATCATGAACCAGGGGCTTTTGTTCACTTTCTGGTTCATTAGAGGGGGTATTTTTGGTGCTGAAAAAACAAGGTAAAAGCAAAAAAAAAAAAAAATTAATATTTAAAATATGTACTTTTAGTAGGGGAAAATAGTCCAGAAAATACAGGGAAACAAAGTACATTAATAGTGATGGGCACTGTGACCATTACCTTCACTAGCAGCTTCCACTGACAGTGATGCTATCTGCATTTAACCAAACACGCCCAATAACTCAAACTCAAAAGGACACTCCCCTTTCCTGCAGATCGGGAACAGGGGTTCAGAGAGGCTGTGGCTTGTTCACGTTTCCACAGCTCAGTGTGCCTGCACTGAGATTTGAGCCCCATTTGTCTGACTGTAAAACTCACGCAGACTGACTTTGTGCTGATGCTCCCCCCGTTACCTCACATACTCCTAATATCAACCTTAGAAACGGCACTTGTTATCCTGCTGACAGCTAAGGAAGGTTCTGAAAGGTTCAGTAATGACCCTGGGTCACACAGCCAGCATGGACTGGGCCTGGACAGGCAGTCTGGATTCAATGCAGCATCTGACAAGGGGTATAAAACACAGGGGGTCCTTCTAAGCCCCCCTGGAAACCAGCAGCAATTCCTATAGGTACAGCTTCTATCTGAAATCAGAAGTCAAGCCAGGCTAGATGGTGTCTGCACCCCAAACATCTCCAGAGCTGAGTGCCTCTCTGAGGTCTTCATAGCCAACGGAGGGAACAGCCACTCTGGGAAAAACTCCCCACGTGCCCACTCAATGCCCACTCTCTTGAGTTTCCTCTGTAGATATTCTTTCTCCCCATGATGTGGCTCTTTTGGCACCTGAAATTAGAAGGGCAAAAGGAGAGAAGCTCTTGGTTGAATTTTACCCCACAAGAGAACCAGAAGTGAGTTCCATGGTTCAAGCACTGGGCAGAGCCTATTAGTCAGGGGAGGCAGGGTTGGTTAGAAGTCCTAAGGATAAAAGGTCAGTAGAGAATACAGAAATTGGATTTATTTACAGTATGTGATCTAAGAGTGCTCAGAGGTATTGTCGTAGGTTACCCAGAATGAGCGAGCATATTTACAGTCAGGATGGTGCAGACGTCTTATTCCTTTTTATTAAGCATGTTTATTGCCCAGCAATTGGGTTAAGCAATTGTCCAACGGCTGAATTACTGTCCATCTGATGGGCTGGTCTGGATGCCCTCTGGACCATAGGTGCAGGTGACCTAATGGCTCTTTCCAGAAAGCAGAGAAGGGACCTAGTCTTCCCATCCCCTCCTTTAAGTCATTCTCATTTTTGGAGAAAAGTGGTTTTAAAAAAGTACTTAGGAGAAGACGTCAGAAAGAGGTAATCACGAGCAGCTGGCCAAATCCTGCCAGGTTACCGCACACCCTGCACGATGACCAAGTTGATTTCTCCGATAAATTTCGGGGTAAAGGTCACTGGATGCCCCCTCAGCACAGGCTCTTTCCACCTTATGGTCAGCGAAGACCATGCAGGAGAGGATAAAAAGATGATAAAAACAGTCGCTGTGTTGGCGGATTTTAATGTGTTTGATGATTACAACCCTCCTATGCTGTAGTGCTCATCAGACTGCGGATGAGAAATCCAGGGTCAGAAAGTTAAACAAATGTCCATCTTAGTCAGCAGGAGGGTCTGATTTTTATTGTAACAAGAAGCCCAGCCTCTTGGGTATCTTCTGCTCCTAAGCACAACAGCCTCCTCTTCTTCAGAAAGCAACTCTGAGCACTACCCACCCACTGTTGGCCTACCGTCTGCACAAGCACTTGTCAAGCATCAGCATGTCACTGAGATGTTTTGGTTGTGCTACATTATCTTAAAGTGAGCATTATATTGGGGTAAAATGAATGATGGTAAGGCCTCCACTCTCCACGGGGCCACAGAATCACTAAATGCTGCCTGTTATAACCTGGTCCCGGGCTGTATGGGTGGAAAATGAGAGGAGACAACAGGACAGCTGAAACTCAGAGCAAATGCCTGACCCTGGGTAGCGAGAGTACCTGCCAGCTGTGGCATCTTTGCTGAGCTGACTGTGACCTGCCAAAAGATACCCAAATGGCAGGCACAGACAGCCCAAAGTCCTTCCCAAGCAACACCAAACATCAACAGAAAAACCCTAGAGCCAAGCTCACAAAGATGAATGAGGCAGCTGGAAAACTGAATGAGACAGAGAAAAGGAAGCCCACATCATCTCTGGGTGACAGAGAAAGGGTTCTAGCTGCTGCAATGACCCTGCGTACTTACCAGATAAGGAGCTCAAAATCATCCTGTTCACTGTTCGCATAAGAGGTGCCACCAGTTATCACACAGAGTGTTATCAGTCTGTGAACCTCATGTCACCGACTGTAACCCAAGAGGAAAGAGCCTAGCCACGGGGACTTCCTCTGACTACTGCCATTTCTGTGTAGCTGAAATACAGCTCTGGGCCAGAGCTGGCGCCCAACACAGTAAGGGCCTTGGGACTGAACTCCCCACAGTGTGCTCCAGGAGCTTTGTGATACCTGTGTGTGTGTACCTGACCCAGGGCCGCCTCTTTTGTTGACTTTTGTTGTCCAACAACATAACCTGGCAAATTCCAGAAATATAATCACATGCAGTATAATTCCAATGACAACAAGAGCCCGTGTCTTCTCTCTGATGCTATCTGCTCACACTTTTTCCTCAGGGTGACAGTGTAAACACGATTACGATGGAAGCCCCCCTTTTTGCCATTCATTTCATGTTAATAAGAGACTTTATAGAGTTAGGAGTTGGGGTTGGGGAGATGTGATCAAGGGAACATCTGTCAAATGAAAAAATTTCTCGAGAAAGAACCAATTTATCGCCTGTTTGAGCTAAAGTTCTCCTGGCCCAGCTGGTGTTCACCTTGCACTTGGCAAATAGGCTTATTCTAGCTATAGGAGATTAGGGATAAAAGAGTAAAAAAGAGATAGAGAGAGGGGAAAATTATAATTCAGAGATACTGCACTATGTGTGCTTAATTTGGAGGGCATCTGGCTACATCGTTGCTGAGAAAAATAGATCCCACGACCTGCCTTTATTGAAAAGGTGGCATCTGGGTTCATTAAAGGTGTGTAATAGATTTTGATAAAAGCTATTTTTCTAAGTTATTAAATTGGTTTTGAGGAACTTTACACTCTTCTTCATTTCAACAATTATTAAACTATAAAAAAGAATTACACAATTGCTAAAACCGTAATCTGAAATTTTACAGTCAGCTATAAAATGTTATATTATTAAACTATACTGAAGATGCTCCAGCCCATTACAACTTTTTAACTAAATTATAAAACCCTTTACTGCTGATAAAATAATCTTAAATTACAATATTATGTATTCTCACAATATGTTGAACCAAAGTTTGTTACAATGCAAACATGCCAATCATAAAGGAATCATTATTTGAATTAAGTCTGCAGAAGCCCGAAATCTGATAACAGCTGCTTCAGCGAGGCAGCCCAGCACCTGATGTCTGTGGGCTGGGTGGGCAGCTTGTCCCAGGAAGTGCCTTTGTCCATGTCCCTTTAATCACGGGACTATGCAAGAGTCAAAGCCTCCTGGGTTTAAAGGATACACAAGGGGCACTTAGTAGGACCCTGGGGATTAAGAAAGGGCTAATAGCCATTTTTCCCCAGATTAACATCTCTCCTTGAGTGAGATTTTTAAAATGTGAAATGTTTAGTTACTGCGTAGCTGCCACTTACACGCCTGACACCTATGATACAGGGTAATATACATAATGTACCTAACATGAGGCCTGGCCTCCAAGGTTGAATTCCTATTGTTTTTTTTTTTTTTTGGGCCAGTTACAGCCTGCATGCTTCCAATTCCAATCAGGTTGAATACACAATTGAAAATGTAGTTCAGCATGCTGGATTGTATCGCAGCCTTAACCTTGAGCTTTGAGTCAAGCACTTTCCTGGGTTAAGGGCTTTGAAAATGCTCTATAAGCAGTTATTTCAAAAGGTATTTTTACAACAGCCTCTTTCTGCCCAGGGCTGCCGTAGGTGGCTTCTGGGAGGCAGCTTCCCTGAGTTCATCTGCTGGCACCTGGAACTGGGAAAATGGAGTATGAGGCGGCCACTGGCAGGTAGCCCATGCTGGGCATGGCCGGGCCTGCCACACAGGGCCTCGGACCTACTTGGCAGTCAGGCCTAGCATTCTGCCATGAAGATTCCAGAAGGCCCAGAAGGAGCCTGCCTGGGGCCTGCAGCTGAACACTTCTATGGAAAGACCCCTCCTCCCACAGCTCATTTCTCCCAGAGAGAGGAAATAAAACTCATTCAGAGCAAGAGATCATTATGCAAAGGAAATTCTAGGTATAGCCAAGATTTGAACTCTCTTTTTAGATAACAAAAACAATAGTGGGTACTAGGAAACACTCCATGTTAAACAGAAAAGGTGGAAACTTCATAAAGACCATAAACAGAAATAACACCAACCCAAGTGTCCATCAATGCATGAATGGATTAATACATTGTGGTATATGTATACCATGGAGTACTATTCAGCCATAAAAAGATGGAAACATTACTTTTTTTTGTATTAACCTGGATAGAGTTGGAGAACATTCTCCTTAGTAAAGCATCACAAGAATGGAACAGCGAGTATCCAATGTACTTGATACCAATATGAAACGAACAGATCAACAACTACAGGCCCACATGAAAGAAAAACACAACTAAATCCAAGTGAGGAAAAGGGGGAGGAAAGAGGAGGAAGAGGGAAGGAGGGAAGGGGTTTGGTAAGGTCTCAGCTAACAGGCACAATGTAGGTGAAGGGCTCCTGAGTGAAGGGCTCAGCTACAACTTGGACTTTGCCTAACAAATGCAAACAATGGAACCTAATCATTTGTATCCTCGTAATAATCTGAAATTAAAAAAAAAATAGAGCCAAAAAAAAAGAAAAGAAAAGAAATAATACAGAGCCCCAAGACCATACAAAAGGACCAGGCAATGGTATCTACAATGCCACAGTCATTTAGATTCAGCATGTGTGCTGAGGGCTCAGTGGATCTAGGTTTTTAATCCCACTCAATCCCACCCCTCCTACAGTAGCCCCATCCTCAGATGAGGATGTGTGAGGAGCCCAACTGTGGTTTGGTATAAATAATTCTATCCCCTGTGTCCTTGGGCAAAAGTCTCCTCTGAGATGACCCTTGCAGGATACTCATCCAGGGTGCTGGGTGAACACAAGCATCACTCAAAACAAGGTGGTGGCACAAGGCCCTGGAAGACTATGGGCAGGTCCTTCAATGATGAGAACCAGTTCAAGAGCCTAAGTTAACGTCACCCTGTGACACTCTCCACAGGTACCACTCTGAAATTTCCCAAAGTGGGTGTTTAGTACTGTTATGGACTAAATATTCATGGCTCTCCTCAAATTCGTATGTTGAAACCCTAATACCTAGTCTGAAGCATATGATTAGATTAGGATGAGAGCCCCCATGATGGAATTAGTGCCCTTTTAAGAAAGATATCAGAGCTCTTTCTCTCTCCATGTGAGCAAGAAGCTGGCCATTTGCAACCTGTAAGAGGGCCCTCACCAGAAACACAATCTGCCTGCACCCTGACCTTGGACTTCTCAGCCTCCC
Source organism: Perodicticus potto (assembly GCA_963574655.1). Lineage (NCBI taxonomy): Eukaryota > Metazoa > Chordata > Mammalia > Primates > Lorisidae > Perodicticus > Perodicticus potto. The sequence goes on from CAUYRH010073196.1 coordinate 21,697, forward strand.
GAACTATGAGATACAAATTTCTGTTACTTAAGCCACACTGTCTATGGTACTTTGTTATGACAGCCCAAATGGACTAAGGTAGTGGTTCTCAACCTTCCTAATGCCGCGGCCCTTTAATACAGTTCCTGTGAGTCAGGACCCACAGGTTGAGAACCGCTGGACTAAGGCAAGTAGCAACCAGAGCTCCCCATCATCGTCCTTGTCTGCACCACTGAGCAAAGATTTGAGCCAAGCATCAGTTTTCTTACATCTCCCCCCAGCTCCTCCCCATATAAGGAGAAGGAAACGTGGGCAGACTCTCTAATACAATGGTTTCAACCCGTGGGTCATGACCCCTTTGGACTGTCTTAAAAGGTTCACGGCATTAGGAAGGTTGAGAACCACTGCTCTAATACCTATGTCTCCCTTATTAGCATAAAGGAAACAGGGTCTTTGAGGCAGTCTTTGTTTTGGGCAGTGATTCTCAATCAGGGGCATTTCCGCCCCCCCATCTCGTCTGGAGACATTTGGCAGCGTCTGAGGACATTTTTCTTATCATACCTGGGGTGCAGTATTCCTGCCATCTGGAAGATAAAAGCCAGGGATGCTGATAAACACCCCACAGGGCACAGAACATATCCAGACCAACATGTGAACAATGTCAACATAGAATAAGCCTGACCTGGTGGAACTGTTCAATACAGACCCAAAATGTTACTAAACAATCCTTACTGAACTTGCCAAGGTTGGTGTAAGGGTGTGCAGCCCACTTTCAGCAAAGGATGCCATGGAAGCAAGTGGCTTCCTATGGAGAAACATCTGACTCCAAACTACATTTCAAAATCACCACTCTGGCAAGGTCTCGTCAGCTTTTCGTATGTATAACAAGTCTACTCCACACATGAAAGACTCCAGGGGCCACTAAGACCAGAAAACCCACTGGGAAACAGGACCCATGAAGCAATGGATCCTGAGTGTCGTAGCTCAACCTGCACCCTCAGAGTGCTGAAGGTGGAACCAAGGCAGGAAGTGACATCAGAGTTCTGAAAGCCCCTTCAATCTTTCTTCACCCAAGTAAAACTTTCATGGTACTGCTCCGAGCTTGTGTACTGACATCTCCACTTTTCAGATGGCTAGTAAGGGGTGAAATGCAAAATTTCAAGTCTAGTTTCCTCATGAGATATTTCACAGGGTGTCTCTGGAAATTAAATGGCATTTTAAAACAACCAGCTCTGATAAGGCACTATTGTATAATCAAGAATGTGACTGACTTTTGTTTCTGGTCCTTAGAGATAAGCTCTAAATCCTTAGAATTTCTTGAGTGATAGGAATGTTTTTCTTTCCTTTTTTCTTTCTTTCTTTCTTTGTGTGTGTGTGTGTGTGTGGGGTGTTTGTTTTTGTTTTTTTGACCCCTTTGGATCACACTAAGTGTACAGTAACCAGATGACTCAGGAAAAGGGCTGGGCACCAGAAAGACCAACCGTGGGTCACTGTGTTGGAGCTTTGAGCTACATCCTGCCCTTCAGAGAGGAGGAATGAAGATTACTTTCAGTCACATGATCAATGATTCAGTCAATCGTGCCTATGTAATGAAACCCTAATAAAAGCTCTGCACTGAGCTTGGTAGAGCTTCCTGGCCAATAAACACAACAATTTGCCAAAAGGGTGATGTTACCTAATTTCATGGGGAGAAAACAGAGCTCTCCAACTGAGACCCCCCCAGACCTTGCCCTGTGCATGTCTTCATCTGGCTGGTTCTTATTTATATCACTTATATAAGGCTGCGAGTTGTTCTACTAAACTGAATTTGAGGAGGTTGTGGGAACTGCGAATTTGTTGTGATCAGGTGGTCAGAAGTGCAGGTGATCTGGGAACCCCTGAAGTGTAGCAGGCTTACGAAGCAAGTGCAGTTTTTGGGGGGACTGCTCTCTTAACCTGTGGAGGCTGACACTAACTCTGGGTAGTCTGCGTCAGAATGGAACTGTGTTGCGGTACACCAATCGTGTGTCTGAACAGGCATCATTACTTTTCTTCATGCTAGTTTATGAAGCAGTCTGACACGTCAACCTGCTAGATGTTCAACAGGGATTTAGGAACTGATTTAATCTATAGTGATGAATAATGTTATCCAGAATCAAGAATGTTTAAAGTGCTCTGATTTAGGTAATATGGTGTAGCCATTTAAATGCATGGGGGGTGGTGGTGGTGGTAAACGCTACTTTGAAACTCCTTCTCTCTTGATCAAGGCTCTCTGTACCTCGGGTCTCTTGTCTGAAAAGTTGGAATGATAACAGTACTGACCTCATGAGGTTACTGAGAGGATTTCTCAAGGGAAGTGCTATATGTGCATTTGCTTTATTAATATCAAGTCATAAAGGGTGAGGTGACTAAAGTTATCAAAGCAAATTGTTCCAGGAACTGTCACAGGATTGCATTATTTATGATGTTTCCCAAAGGAGGGCTTGGGGACCACTAGCAGTATATGACATTATTTTAAGTAGCATACAAACTCTTTCTTGTTTTAATTTTAATATTTATTCGTTGATTTTAATATTGAGAAAGCCAGCCCATTGAACCCGTGATTTCACATATTAGCAGCAGCTTCAGATGAGTGTAAAAGGCAGCAGAGTCTATATAAATAAGTATAGCTCATACCGGAGTTTAAGGTTAAAGATAAATCACGTGGTAGGATCTGTGGGGTGCGGACCTGGGGAAGACTGTCCTGGACTTTCAGTCTAAGAGGCAGGACCAGTTCTCAAACACCCTCCTTCCTACAACTAAGAACATTTCCTGTTAACAACTGTGTCACCTCTTCCCAGTGTCAGCACTGGTTACAGAAATGTGACAAGGCTCCTCGCAGAGGGTCCCACCCTGGTAACCAGGCTGGACCAACATCTGACTGAAGTGGCAGCTCCAAGAAGCAGACGGTCAGGAAGCAGCTCTTAGGAGGGCCCTTCTGGGCACACAGCAGTGGAATCCGGAGCACTCCTAGTCCCTCAAGACTTGATCCTTCTCTGTTGCCTTTAGTTTCCCTTCTTTCTTGGCCTGGTGTCCAGAGAACATCCCGCCCCTTCCTCTCCTTCCTGGTTGGTGAGCTGGCCGGGGCTGGGTTCGAACCCACCAACTTCGCTGTACGTGGCTGGTACTGTAACCACTGTGCTAGGGGTGCCGAACCCTTCCTCTCCTTCCTGTGGCTTTCTACGATGACCACACTTAGCACTGGCAGGATAGCATTCAGTTCAAACCCTTCTTATGAATTAATATGGCAAAAATCTAAAGAGCTCCATTTTTCCTTTTAGTCCCCTAGTCCTGGGGAAGAGCTCTCTCTGTACAGCCCCAGCGTCCAGAGTTAAAGTTCTGACGCATCTTTCCAAACATGGTGGTGGTGGAGGCCACTCCTCCAGTGCCAAGGTTGGCCAGTCTTTGTGCTGGGCCCTTTGCTTACTTGTACTGTTCTTTAATCCTCCCAAGAAATCCAAGAGCTTGGTGGTATTTTACAACAGAGATCTGGCATAAGAAACATGTCACAGAGCAACAGCTAAGACAGGATTCTCACTGGGGTCCAGCTTGACTCCAAAGGTCATGCTCTTCCCAACATACGGAGTCTTAGGTGTCAGTCACAGACTAAAAGGGAAGTGCTTGAGTAGTGCTCTCAAGGTACTCCACCCTACCTGGAGGGGTGGAATAACCAGAGGGAATGAACTTCCTTCCCCATGTAGGGGTCTGGTGTGGAAATAAGCACTTCTCCCTCTCCACTCCCATCTTCCCAGGCCTGTTCTTCTTCCAGCCGTCCTGTGCCAAATCTCACCACCCTGGACTGGCTCTCCAGCACCTCTTCTCTAGTGGAAGATTAACAGGCCGCCAAAGCACCCCATTGCTCTGCTAGCATAAATTGCAAGAAAAACATTTAGAATATTGATTAAGTGCTCCATGCTAGAAGATTGAAATTTACCTCCTGTATTTCCAGGATTAGCTGACATAATGGGGTCAGTCTGCTCGCACAAATGATTTACAGAACACCCATTGGCAGCTTTCCTTTTAAAACTCAACACTTAAAATTCTCACTTGGTCACAGCCAGTGGAGTCCCGGGTATTTAGCAGGTTTAGATAATGGCCTTCCTGCCACATCTAGACTATTGGGGTTTGGTCCTGCCCTCCCCAGGAAGAATTTTGAAATAATTTCTGGTCTGGCCTGGCCCTATGTGGAACAATGGACTTGTCTGGGGAGGTTATGAGGGGGTGGGGGCTTCTAAATATAGATTATTTTCAATATTCTAAAGCAGAATACCTAGGCGTCCTCCAGCTCTCCTGCCAATCTGTATACACTGGGCTGCATCCTACAAGCACCCAGCCATTTCTCAAGGCTTGTTGCTACTCTGGAAAGAGAAAGAAACATGCTGAGGCTTTGCTGGGAGGCTGCAAGTTGTGGAGAGAATGTTGCCCTGGAGAGGGGCAGAGGCAGTGGAACAGTCTTAGGGGTCTTGAGCCCAGTCTGTATTACCCTTTTTGACCGTGGAGATCAGAGGTCTAAAAACATACTAAGAGGTCTTCACTATAAGCCACCAGAGTTAAAGCAGTGTACAACGATGCAAAATGGAAATTTTTCCAACACTGACTTACATCTCCAAAGATATTTACTTTAAATAGGCGACAAGTACAGTCCACTTGGTTTAAATACCCTGAGCTTTTTCCTGCTACCAGACCACTCAACTGCACGGAAGATGAAGTAATAAGTAAGATTATTAATGTTTCTTTGTTTTTCATGTGACCACTTTGTACAAGTCAAAGGAAGATGCCAACAATAGCACAGCCTGCTTCATGCTTGTTACTAATATGACTGCCAATTAATCCTGACATGGGAGCTTGGCGGGTTACCCAAAACCCGGTATTTTATCACCTCAGGGGGTTAGCACTTGGACATTTCTATGACATTTTATACTCATCAATCAACTTTCCTTTTTTAAAGCCCAGCCGTTCACAGGAACCACAGATGAGTCCTGTATTCACCACATCCACGGCCACGCTTTTCCCAAACAGAATTGTGTTTGGTTTGTTGATAATTACACTTGGAAGCAGACTTGTGAAAATGTTTATTCGTATTTCTTCCCTTCCAAGGGGGAAATCTATCTCAAATGTTAAGACAGAAACTCAAGTCCCTGAGAGTTTTCTCATATTATTGTATATTTTAAAATATTACAAGAGGGCCCTTCTCGAGGGAGGTGAACTTTAGAGCTGCCAAAGATAGTTGACTTTCTCTGAATCTGTTACCAATGGATGCTGGTTTAAGTCAGTTCTATTCTGAGTGATGACACGTGGGGCTGGGACAAACGCCATTCTAAGATATTTCTAGGACCCCCTGGCAAATGGTAATTCATCTGGAGACAGGCAGGCAGGCGACAGAGGGGCATATGGAGAAAATTTCCCAGGAACCCTATGCTGAGACAAGAGTCCTAAATCAAATGAGGGGACCAGTTCTCAGGAGGCTGGCCCTTCACTCATCACCCTCTCATCTCCCCGATCCTGGCCTCCGCCAATCTTTTCAATGATTCTTCATCTTAGAGGTCACCCTAAAAAATCATCAAGCAGATGAACTTTCAGTTCTCCCCTATACCATCCCCTGGGATTGAGGCGTGGAGAAATTCCACCTAAAGGATGAGTTTTATGTCTGTCCTCTTCACTTGCTGACCTTCAGAAAAGCAAGATGCAGCTCTCTCCAAACCAGCTTTCCCTTCCTCCTTCTCCGGTCTTTCCTTCCTCCTGACTGTCTATTCCCAACCCAGAAAAAGTACCCTGGCCTTGGAGTTAGAAATCCCGACATGTCAGAGGATTACTGTGTGATTCTGGCTAAGTCACTCGCCTCTCCCGGCCCCAGTTGTCTCATTTGTAAAAGGGAAGGATGACCACCTTGCCAGAATCACGGGGCTGCTGTGAGTAAACGGGACAAAGCATACAGGATGTCTTGAAAAATGAAATACGCCATCCACCTGTTAGTGCTAACTCCCACCAGCACGGCTCACACAGCCCGGAGCAGACGCCCACCCCCAAGCAAGGCATAGCACCACCATCTCTCTGTTGTAAAGGGGACCAAGTGGCCACCCAGCTTGGGAAGAGACATCGCAAGGGACATTTGTGAAGCACCATTCTGAAGCGTTCACTCCACCCCACGGAGTCCTTGCAGCTGGGCTAAACTTGCAGGGTGTAGATGAGGAAGCTGCAGCTGGGAGAGGTCAGCACACTTGCAGAGGCCACAGTGTGGTGAGGACAAAGGCAAGCGCTGACCCAGGCTTGCCTGCACAGCACATGCCCTTAGCCCCGAGCGCAGAGTCTCGAATGAGCAGTCCTCTTAGGAGTCAAGGGAAGGCTCTGTGGATCTCCTGGGGGCTCCCTGGGAGCAGGACCCTGGTTAGCTTCGAGGTACACGTCTGCTGTGTGCATCACAGGGAAGAGAGGTGTGGCTGCCCCTGTTCTCCTCCACACATCCGCATCCCCTCCACTGAGAAGTGAAATGGCGTCCCTGAGATCCCACTGTAATTTTACTTTTGCACCTCTGTTTAGGAAGCAGAATCCCTATCACCGACACAGGGAAAGGAAAGGCAGGGTTTCTTGGGAAGAGAGCCCTGTGTTTCCTGCCGTTGCCAGGGCAACCCTGAGGCAGTACAGATCCCCCTGGCAGGGCAGGGTGGTCTGGCGGATCCATGCTAGAGGCAAAGCCTTGGTTGTCTGGGTGGCCAAGCCAGGAGGGCACCATCGGGAGCCCAGGTCACAAGATAAGATCTGGGGGTGGCAGGGAGCACCTCCCACGGCTGCTGGGCTCCTGTCCTGCTCATGGGGGAAACAATGATTTCACAGAGAAGTTTCCAATAGTAACTATTCTGAGATGTCACCTAGCCCTAGCCCTAACCCTAACCCTAACCCTAACCCTAGTTAACTTAGTCTGACCTTCTGAAAATGTGCAAAGCTGCATTTTGTCTACTATGCTAACTTCGCTTCCCAGGGAGAGAATTTTTATTTTTATTTTTGAATGCCCATCTCCACAAAGTTTCCCAAACACAGATGGGACTTAATAGGCTGATGGCAGGAATCATCCCTGTGCACCAGGACACGTGCACAGAGAAGCTGGTTTTGCAGCAACAGGGCTTGCTTTTCCTTTTAGAAACCACCACAGGCCCCAGGCCGGCCATTATCATCTGAGGACAAAGGACCCTCCCCTCATCTGGGCACTGGTCTTTACTGAATGGGCCCAGAGAACAGGGAAGCCTGACCGGGGGCACACAGAGCGCTGACCACCAGCGAGAGAGGCAGACAAGACCCTGGTCCCTGCCTGGCTCTCGATCAGCGTCCCAGACCTCGGGGGAATTTGTACAAGTCACTTCTCCTCTCTGAAACTCAGGGTCCTGCTGCAAGTTAGAGCAGTTCCGGCTGTAGTGTTCCACAAGGCTGCTCTGGGTTCTGGAGCTTTGGAGAGGGTAAGTGCTCAGGGAAAGCTTTCGAAGTAGGCAGACACCTGGCTGGCCTTGGGCCCTCTGTTAACGTTTTGTGTATGTGAGAGTCTCTGAGAGTGTGTTGGGGACACAGACCCAAGTTCAGATGGATGGCATGGAGGACATCCAAGAAAAAGAGGGCAGACGCTGGGGGTGAGGAGGTGTCAGGCAAATCATTAAGTGGAAAAGCCACCTGGGCACCCTCTAGGGAGCATAGGCTGTGGGTCAAGGTGGAATTGGGTGACAGGAAGCGTCTCATGAGGATCCCAGGGAGAAGGACCCTTGGTGAGGATGGGAGCAATGGACATGCTCCAGTGACAAGTGTGAGGTGACAGCACAGTGCTTGGCACACAGTCCCCAAACACACCCAGCACAGCAGGAGGCAGAAGCCACTGTGTGGTCACCACTACCCAAGAAAAATACCGGAGAAATCACGGAAAGAAAGGGGCTCCCGGATTCCCAGTCCTGGTTCTGACCCACTAGTTCTGCAGACTTCGCAGAAGGGTCTCTGAGCACCTGTGCCTGCAAATAAAAGCAGAAGGCTACAGTTCTATAGTGACGGCGTCTTTCCTGCAGCCGCCAGGAGGCTGACATCCAAAGAGGCAAAGTACGTGAGGATACTTTGCGAACGTACAAGGAAGCAATGTCTTGCCAAATAGCTGAATATTCATTATGATGAAAACTCAATAAAAAGGCAGGGCAAAAACTCTGGTTCTGACTAAAGGCAAAAAATCACCATTTCTATCTTGCTGTGGTTCTGCCCCCACCGACCTGAAATAACCCCAAAGAATTTTCATGACACTCCTCTCGGGACTCCAATCACATGCCGGGCTTTGCGGGGCAGCTCGTGGCTCCTCACTGCTACCCTACTGTCAGTAGAGTTTGCTTCCTGAACAACAATCACTTCCAGGACTCATTACATGGGAGTTAACCCGGCACTGGCAACTGTCTCTGGTTTACCGGCGGAGACAGTTAAAGGCTCCATGTTATGTGACGGTGACAAATGAAAGATCTCTTTTCTTTTCAACAGTCTGCCACTTTATAGAGAACACAGAAACAAGCATAATAAATAAATAAATAGCCGACCCAGCTCTAGCACCGCTACACACAAAAACTTTAGGCATCCATCTCTGAGCCCTCATTTTACGAAGGACCAGACACAAGGGCACACCGCTCGTAAACGGCAGCGTCCGTGCCACAGTCCCTCTCTTCACCATGTGCCACAGCACAGTCTTCACTCACGTTTAAGATGCAGTTTTAAGATACAAACCTGAGCGGCACTCGCTTCCTCTCTCTCTATGCATTTCAGAAAAATAAATCTGTGTTCTCCCGGGAGTGCGCCCCAACAGGGGGTCGGGGACCCAGTTCTCACCTGTAAATTTGCACATGGTGGTAAAACATGAGTGGGGATTTCATTCTCAGACCCTGCTGGCCCCAGAGGCTGGTTCTTGCCCCGGAAGGCTGTGGTGGTGGTGGCAGTGGTGGTCTGTGCTGGGAGGGCTGGCCGCCACACGGTCACATCGGAGCCATTGCCAAAGGCTTGAATTGCATTTTCTGCAGTAAAACAGGAGGAAATCCAATTTCAAAGTCAAGCAGCAAATGTAACAGACAGGATATACACAGCCAGAGAGGCACACTAGAAATTCTGATTACAGCATTGGACTGCTCTAAACAAAATTCATCCATCCCTTCAGCCTGCACGTGCTGAGAGCCAGTCACTGGGGTCAGGTGCTCAAAAATCAATTCAGCCATTAAACACTAGCTGGACACTTAGCTATGCTCCAAATGCAACAAATATTTATCATGTTCCTATTTATGTGCCAGAGGACCAAGCAAGATCCTTACCTAAGAAACTCATCAGTCAAGGCCTTGGAAACCCAACCTCAGACATGTTACTTGATATCACGACTGCCCTATTTACCATGAAAATCCTAGGACTCCATCAACATTTTCAATATCAAAAGCAAACTAATTAGTGCTTTTTTAAAGAAGCACATCCCCAATCATAAGACTAAGGCATCTCACTAGCATTCATACTAGTTTGCCAGGCAAAATGCAACCAGTTTCTTAAAAACAAACGAACAAACAAAAGAAACCTACCCCAAATGTCATCAACAGCTAGTGAATATTTAAGTAAGACCATTTTTTTTTCCTTTCTGCTCCTGGTCTTACAAACAAAATCCGCACAAATAGGAAGGAACGGCCCTGCTTAAATGAAAAGTTTAAAATGTAAAACTTGAAAAGCTTATTACAGTTTCATGGGATTAGATTGTTTTTGTGGCAAGAGTAAATTGGTTGTGTGTTGTTCCCTACCCCACACTGAATAAAAAACAGTTTTTAATCAGGTCTTCAGGGATTTGGCCTGGATTTAGGAATTTTTTATTTCATATTCATTGTATAAAAAAAAAAATCAAACTCCCCCATTTGGGACCTGAATGTGCAAATTAATATACGACTCTTAGTTGGCATTTTTGGATATACAAAACAGAATAATTTAAGCCTAATCTTTGTCTTAGAAGTGACATTTTGTTCTAAAATTGTTATCCTTTAAGTTCAGCAAATTGGAAGCTTGTTTTCTACGACTTCACATTTTGGGGGACTGTAAGAAACAGCTTCAAATTAATATAAATGTTTTTTATGCTCCCAGCCATGTTCCGTAGCTTAACTGATGGGTAAAAGCAGAGAAAGAGGTGCACGGGGACCAGTTTCCTTAAATGACCCCAGGCCATAACAACAATCCTTCCTTTTTTTAAGACATGTCGATTCAGACTCAGGAGACCCTTGCCATTTCCTGCATCTGCCTGTGCTGTCCCCAGTGGGTCTGCCTTACCTTGTCAGGAGTTCAGTTGTTCACTGCTCATTCATTCATTCAAGTGTTAATGAAATATCTGCCAAGGCCCGAGCATGGCTCTATGTACCAGCTGGGCATATTAGGATGGCCACAAGGCAAGAACGTAAAATACACAAGGTCAGACAATTAAGTTGGTGAACTTAACCTAGAAAAAGTGCTACATACCTCATTGCTGAATATCAATAGGGTCACCAGATGGCCAAAGGGAGTACTTCAAAGGTGACTGTAGTGATTTTCAGCAATGAGGATGAGGTTGCTCACAAATGCATCGTCCAACCCTGTACCTGTATAATTAGGCAGTTAAGGAATGCTTGGTCAAAACTAAACAGAAAGACAGGGCCATGGAGCCCAGGAAGCACTGGGGTGGGAGGAGGAGCTGGTACTTGGGTAAAGTGGTCCGGGGAGGCCTCCCAGTGAGGCTTCCCAGTGAGGATGGTAAGGACTTAAGGCAGCTGGTATCTCCCCGCACCTCCATTCCATTCTTCCCTCTTCCCCCTATATCTACATGTACTTGGCGTAAAAATAACTGTTTCCCTCCCATGCAAACCAGAAGTAAACCACTGGTTAGAGCCGTGTTCATACTACGGGAATTGGGAGAGGCTGGCTTAATCGAAGCGGGGTAGAATTGGGTTTTGACATTTGAGCCGAAATCTACAAATTCTATGTCCTTCTACTGGCGAGAGAATTAAATTTATAGCCCTGCGTTTCTGGTACCCTACGTTGAATCTAGTCACGGCGGAAATGGAATGACTGTGGAAAATTCTAACTGCCTTTGGCCCCTGTTGCAGATCAAATGCATTTATTTTTATTGAAAAGTCATTAGGAATAAGATACCAGACTATTTTCCCCTTCACCAAAATGTTATTAAGTAGGGCCAACTTTAATTTCTCTGTGAGGGAGAAGTTTTCCAGGCAGTGTGAGTAAAATCTTTTCTTACGCTGACCTCCACTGTCATTGCTTTATCTTTGTTAAAACTTGCATTCTGCCAGAGAGTGCAGAATGTGAAAAAGAGTAGGGCGCCGGCCCCATATACCGAAGGTAGTGGGTT
>CAUYRH010073203.1:0-70254 GCA_963574655.1 Perodicticus potto
GGGACTGCAAACTAATACAACCTTTTTGGAAGGAGGTTATGTAGAATCCTCAAAGAACTCAAACTAGACCTCCCATTTGATCCTGCTACTCCATTACTAGGCATCTACTCAGAAGAAAAGAAATCATTTTATCATAAGGACATTTACACTATAAACTGTATATTATCGCAGCTCAATTACAATCACCAAAATGTGGAAACGGCCTACATGCTCACCAACTCAAGAATGGATCAACAAGCTATGGTATATACATACCATGGAATACTATTCAACGGCTAAAAAAGATGGGGACTTTACATCTTTTGTATTAATCTGGATGGAGCTGGAACACATTCTTCTTAGTAAAGCATCACAAGAATGGAAAGGCAAGAATCCAATGTACTGTATTCTAATGTGAAGGCAGTTAGGTGAGCTAACAAAAGGGAGGGATGGGGGCTGAGCAAGTGGGGAGAGAGGAGGAGGGAAGGGAATGAGGTGTCACAGTGTATGGCACACCTCTTGGGTGGGACGCAATTGTAAGAGGAAATCTAACAAAGGCAATCAGTATAACCTAATTCTTTCTACCTTCAATGAATCCCAAACAATAATTAAAAAAAAATCAATAACAGAAAAATAAAATAAAAGTGCAAAAAGAAAAAAGCAGATACTACGTAAATGAAGACACAAATTGAGGTTTCAGAGTTTAAGATGATGTGCAACAATAAGCTGCCTGGTCCAACTGGCACACCTGTTTCCAGAATCATGTAAAATAGCCAAAAGGATATTTATTAAACATCATTTAGTCCAGTGGATATAGTCAATTGAGCTGTATGAAAATTATGAGTTACTAATAACAGTTAAAATGAAATTAGCAAATAATAGATATGCAAACTATTAGAGTCAATAGCTGCAAGATAATCCCTATCACATCACAGTCATTTGCATTCCAATAGGCTTCTAATTTGGAGGAAAAAGAAGAGTATGATGGCCACCCTGCTGTGAGGGCACGAGGCACACACACATGCTTCCTAGACACCCACAAACGTGAATTCAGCGCTGATCACTGTCAGCAGTTTGGCTGCTGTCATAAAAAGTGTAAGAAGCAATGATCCAATCTCAGCCCTTCCTTTTACAACAGAGGTTCCACAAATGTCACAGAGAGATTTGTTTTCCTGATGATAATCAGCTCAAAACAAGACTTCAGAAAGAACAATTCCTAATATACTTTTCCACTAAGCAACTGAGGGACAGAGAAACATTGAAATGAGGGTGGAACAGTGGGATAAGATAGAAAAAGGCACACATTCAGGAAACGGTGAGAACACAAGAAGTAAGAATGTTACGGGAAAAAAGAAAAAGAAAAAAATTAAAATAAGTGTGCAAGAGAAGACAAAGACTGATTGAAAAGATATTGACTGATATTGAAAATAAGTGTGCAAGAGAAGACAAAGACTGAAAAGATATTGACTGATATTGAAAAGAATGAAAAGTGGAATTAGTCATCCCCTCACAGAGAAGGATAAAATAGAAAGTTAATTTGTATTCAAATTTAAAATCGTCAACAAATCTATCAACATTCACTACAATAGGCACTTACAGGCTCTTACTATCTGAATACCAAATTCTGTTTTGAGCATCCAAGTAAACAAGACCAAGGAAATCCATAATTAAATGACTAGAAAAGACCTTGAGAGCTGAAAGGGCATGTTCTTATTTGTTCTCAGGGAGACAAACCATTTTTTTTTTTCTGGTTAATGTTAGGGTACAAACAACCAAGTCACAATATTTGGATTTGTTAGGTAGAGTCCCTCTTTGTAGTTGCATCCTGACAAACATTTTTTTAAAATTTACTGCCATAAATACCACCTAAGATTCTTTAGCCAAATAGTGAAACTTTGAGAGCAACTCCAAGGGCAGCAGTGAGAAGAGGGGAATAGCCTCTCCTGGAGGTGAGCCTACCCTCCGAGAATACATATTCAGTTGGCTTCCTCCATGGTATAAGAAAGCAGGCAGGCTTCATCGAAATCAAGCAAATCTGTATGTTAGGGATAAGTTCAGACTCACATCTGGCTGATACACAAGATCATAAAATTAATACACAGACAAGGAATAAGATTATGAGGGAAAAAAGGACATGTGGAAAAGTTCTGGAGTGGCCAAGGTCCTGAACTTTGTGAGCAGGGGCTTTTAACCTTGACCTTGTTTATAGTCAACCACGCAAGTTTTTCTCAGCTATGCAGCTGGCTTTTTTAACTGCTATAGCCTGGGTAGGGGTTGTAAGCCATTTGAAAGTTTGATATTTGAAAGTTTGATCGTGATAGATTACAACAGCTTTCTCAAGGGATGACTAGCTGCTTTTATGAGGTTGGTTCACACACTGCAGGGACTTCCTAGGCAAATGCTAGAGAGATACATGGTCCATCAAAGCCACAGGCCAGGCCAGGCACCCAGTTGGTGGGGAGGGACCTTCCTTTGCAAGCACAGGCATCCTCAGCATACAGGGTACCTTCCTTGGATTTGGCCAGTGGAGGTATACCTGAGGCAAGGATTCAACCCTAGAGAAAAGAGTCTTCCCATATACAGGCCTCGTAGGCCTTAGGAGGTGAAACTAGATTTACTACGTTTATACTGCAAAATAGCTGAGGTCCCTAAGTTCCACAAAGTGCTCTTTAACTTCTACCTTTACTCTATATTAGGACCAGACCTAGATAGGAAGCATCAGATCAGCTGCCCTCGGTACCATTCTGTACTCTGAGCAAAGGCAAAAAAGGAGTTGGAGAGCTAACCTTACCTAGTGTGGCTTATTTACAGGTGTAAGCATTCCTCCCACTACCTACCAACCCCACCTCTTCCCATCCCCAAGTACACATTCTCAAGCTGGCTCTGGATTAATTATTTAGGAGTAGGAAGTCTAGGCTTCTTAGACTAAGAAATTATCTAAGAGGAATCAAAAGGAGAAACACAAAAGCAAAAGGAAAGTAAAAATTGCTACGACATGAGAATGCTACACAGAAAAAGAAGGTAACTCAAATATGTCCTGACGGTTGACAGGGAATGCAGTCTGCAAATTCCTAACCTTTGCAACAGACAGTCACATTTCAAGTGTCTTCCTCCAAAACGGTTTGTAGACATGACTTTCCCTTGTTGATAAATGCATTAGTGGTAAAGTTAGCCTTTTTTTTTTTTTAAATTTTGGTCTTTTATTTTTTTGAGACACAGTCTTACTCTGTAGCTCTGAGTAGAGAGTACAGTGGTGTCATAGTTCACAGCAACTTCAAGTTCTAGGGCTCAAGCAATCCTCTTGCATCAGCCTCCTGAATATCTGAGACAATAGGTGCCAGCCACAACACCTTGCTAGTTTTTCTATTTTTAGTAGAGATGGGCTCTGGCTCTTGCTCAGGCTGGTCTTGAATTCCTGAGCTCCGGTGATCCACCACCTGTCTCGGCCTCCCAGAGTGCTAGGATTACAGGCATGAGGCACCACACCTGGCCTAAAGCTAATCTCTTAGGGAGAGATTTTTCCTCATACATTTATAAGTTCACAAACCACTGGAAACAAAACAGAACAAAAACCTGATTAGTGGACTGAAAGGACAAAAACCAGGAAGGTTTGCCTCCTATCCACTCTCTCTCTCATTCCGAACCCCTGAATATCTGCTATGGTCCATGGCAAGACGCAGTGAAAGGATCTAGGAACATAAATGGGGCCTGGGATAATCACTTTCAAGAATAGGAAATCCATTTGTTTTATTAAATTTTGTTGATGTGGAGCTAGCACCAGGATTATTTTTTGTGTCCTACTCCTTGCATTATCTACGAAGGAACACAAGGGAATATTTCAACTTGAGAGGCCCACAATCTGTTGTTTTAGAGGCCAGCAGGTGCCCAATTGCACCTGGGCAAGAGAACCTTTTTGGCTGAGACTGAGAGAACAAGAATTGAGAAATGATTTAAATTTGATGTTCTACAGTTGTCCTAGACTTTGCAAACTCCTTTGGAAATGTAATCTTTGGACTTCAATATCTTGGAACTTCACAGTCAGGAGAGATTCATATTTACATAGAGGACATGTCTATTTTATTGGCATTTTGTTATTGATGTGTGATATATTGATGATGTCATCTGATCACTGTAGAATCTCGGAAAGGCTATGGAAACAACAAGAAAGACAATGATTTAAAAGAGGAAAGGAAATAAAGAAAAAACATATCACCTTGAGTACAGACTGGCTTTGGTGTGGATTCTATCATTACATTACTTTGACCCACTTCAGAGCCTCCTGTCCACTATTGGTCTCTAGAACGATACCCAAGGGAGCCATTAGCTTTGGAGGAGTGGTTTTAAGAAGGCAGGAGCAGCACTTATAGACTGTTGATCTCTTAGCCCAAAGGGTCTAGCCACTCCCTGGTTCATGATGAAACCACCAGGCCAAGGATCAAACCCAGTATAACAAAAGGTGGGAGAAGACTGAGGAATAGCGCTGAGAGGTAGTGCATGGAGAAACACTCCTGGCATTTTCTTACTCATTTCAAGCCTAGGCCTTTCTCTTTTCCATTCTTATAGCCATTCGTCATGGTGCCCACTAAAAGAAGAAGGAAGAGTGGTGCCTGTGGCTCAAGGAGTAGGCCCCATATACTGGAGGTGGTGGGTTCAAACCTGGCCCCAGCCAAAAACTGCAAAAAAATAAAAGAAAAGAAAAGAAAAGAAGGAAGATGGCCATACCTGCAGTTTTGAGGGATAAGTTCAATCCAAGAGAGTGTTCAAAGGTCTCTCTCACCTTAAGCCCTAATAAGTCAGTGGACAGGTATTTCCTAAATGCCCATGATGAATTAGGCACAATCAGGTACGGACCACCATATCTATGCCCAACTAGGTCTTATCAGTGGCTGGATATAATGGAAAAAAATATTTTTAAATATGATGAATTGATCTTATGACAGGGATAAAGAAGCAGTGAAAAGCAGATAAGGTGAGGTGCCTATAACGGGATTTAAAGAATAATCAAATTAAGACACAAAGGAAATATCTGTTTTATTTTCAAGATTCTACAAAATCAATTGGACAGTCCCATGAAGGAATTGGCCAAGTGATGTCTGTATGTTTGGATGCTTCTTCACACTTTTAACTTTCTAGGATATCAGAGTTTCATAAGTATCTAAAAATAGACAAAGGATAACATTTGACTCTGTTTTTAGGAATTGAGAAATGACAACAACAGCTAATATTACTACACATTACTCTCTGCCAGGCATTATGCTAAGAGTGCCACACATTTTATTCTTTGAATCTACATAATAATCCCACGAGGGAGGTGACATTTCCTACGTGACAGGTGAGAAAAGTGAAATCTCACTGCCGTTTAACTGCCTTCTCCTTGCTTGTAATCAGCATGCCTTCCTTGTAGAAGCTCATGCACCGGCTGCCCTCTCACTCCGCTCTGCGGAACACGCTCAGGGGATTCAGCCTCTCAGCTCCAGAATGAAAGAAGATCTCTCTTTGGTGCTCTGACTTCAGAGCCCTGGCCCCTTAACCCATGACACATACAAGGATGGGGGCTACAGGATAACTTCTAGTGGCGCGCAATTGCAAACGACGCATTCGCCTAACAGGAAACCAGTTAACAAGTTGTGATATAATCCTCTGATGTTAAATTAAGCTGAGAAAAAAAAAAAAACAACTAATATATGATGAGAGAAAAACCCTTTTTGCCAGGCTGCCATTTGTACTAACACTGGGCAGGACCCTACAGTCAGACTGTCCTGGTTTCAATACTAGGTCCACCTGGGAGACACTGGGTGAACTGAAGAAGCCACCTCCCTTTGCTCCCATTTCTTCACATGTAACATGGAACAATAACAATACCTGCGACAGAGCTGTGGTGAGGATCCTGTGAGTTGGTATAGACAAGTAAAGGATTTATATCAGTACCGTTACTGATATAAATGTCACAGGTATTGTTACAATACATACATGGTATTATTTCAGTTACACTTATTAAGATGAGGATTAAAAAGTCCGTAGTACATATTCAAAAAGTGTGATTGAACACTGATGGTAAAAGACAAAGTTATATTTATTTCCTCTTGCAATTTCCATATATTTTCCCACAATATTCATGGCATTAAAAATGCCATTGATGTCACATTATTGTGTGTTTAAAATAGGCCATTTCTTGCGATTCCCTTTCATGTGTAATGGACACAGCATGTTGAAAAACCGAGGCAGATTATAAGCAACCTGGTAGTGAAATAACCCAACAGCACAACATAAAAAGAAATAATTCCGGAGGAACATATGGGAAATCACCAGGATGAAAGAAGTTAGGCTATTTCCAATAAGGAACTGATTTAATTGACTGACACATATTAACAGCATGCAATAAAAACTGATTAAAAATAAGGAACCAATATTTAATATTCATATTTAATCGTCCCCCTTTATTTTGAAGATAGAACTGCCAAAAAAATAATAACTTTCTGGCTTCTCTGTAAAATCCAATGTCTTTCTAATAACAATGGCATAAGTTTAAATTGTAACCAGCTAAATAAAATGTTATAAGCTAAACAGAACTCCAAGGTATTATATTATTTAATGAAATAATCGTACTGTGTAACTTTTTCTAGACTTCCTAACCCTACAAGGACTCCTTCTATGGTGCCTTCATCACCATCCATTCCTTCTGCCCTGGAAAGACACATGAAACTTCATCCCCCTGACTTCTTCTTCCAGAATATTAGCCCTTGCTCATACAATGAGGGCACTTTTCACACCTCTGTGGCTTAAGAGCCTTTTGCATTGAGCGATTCCTAAAGAATTTCTTCATTTCTTATCGTACCCCCAAATTTGCTCGACTGTCTGTTCATGCATTGTTTCTGCCACATGCACAGCTATTTCTGAAGAGTTCACTAAGATGAGCTGTTTATTCTCAGAGTTTACTCACCTAAACCTCTCCAAGATCCAGGCCATTAACCATGATGAAAATCAGGGCCCTACTATTTTCACTTTTTTTTCCCCCTGTGTATCTTTTCCATGTGTAGAGCTTTCTTTGAAGTTAAGGGGCCCTCCATGTGGAAGGGATTCCAAATGATACAAAACAGAATGAGCGCTAAGTCCGTCGTCATCTATTTCTCACGTTCAAGGATGAAAAGACACACATACACGGAAAAGATGCCTCTTATAATCAAGGCCTGAATAAAATTTGAGCATTTTACTAAAAATAATCCAGAGATTTTCTTTGAGAGGGGGGAAAACCCTTGGCAAATAATATTATTTAATAGAAAATTAATGAGCCTTTTACTTGTATCAGACAAAACACTGGAAATAAAAGAATAAACCAAAAAGAAAAAAAAAATCCCAGAAGACAAAACAAATAAACGACAACAACAACAAAAAACAGGCATAGTTCCTGACCTTCATGGAACTTATGGACAAATAGGAGAATAGATGCTAAACAAAGTCTGATGCAGATAAATGTAAAATCATAACTGTTGTTGGTGCTGTATGTTAAGAAACAGTTCTGTACATTAAGAGAGCTCTGACCTGTCAGAGGTATAAGAAGAGGTGTACTTGGAGTTTCTAGCACTAGCACTAAAATCTGAACTGTGTGGTGGGAGTGGGGAATGGAGATGGCACACTCAGCGTAGCCCTGGAACATAAAGCAAGGGTGAGCCTTAGCAAGATTTGCCCGGGAAAGAGGCAGCCCATGCTTGGCCGTGTAATTTATGTGAAAAAATTTGGTCTTAATCCTGAGAGAAATGGGTAGCCTTTGAAGTGTTCAAAGTAGAGCAGTGATAAGAGATTTGCGTCATGAAAAGTTCCCTTCTATCTCTGGCTTGGTAAAGAGATTAGAGACAGGAGAAAGAGTACAGGGAGATCAGATCATTGCCTACTGCAGAATCCTAAGTCATAGATATTGATTACTTAGTGAACATCTGGAGAAGCAGACAGATTTGAGGAATACTTAAAACAAAAACGCAGTATGGCAAAGAACAACTGGATATGGAAGATGAGAGAGAATGAGGTATCTAAGGTGACTCCCGAGGTCTAAGTTTATAAAACTAAGCAGATGGCAGAGGTGTGTCCACTGGAGAGAGAAGAGGAGGGCTGTGCTCAGGGAGGAGGTGAGGTTCAAGTTCAGTGTGGCCATGTCAAAGTGTCAGCATGTGAACTAGACCACTGGCTATAAAGAAGTCTAGACCAGACACGCAAACATGTGAATTTGTTTTGAATTTTTATGAGCATGGTGAAGCTGTGGGAATGGGGGAAAAATAAACTTAAAATGAGAGTTTGAGTAAGAAGAGGTGACTGAGTCCTGGGAAAGCCATCTGGGTGGAGAGGATGAACCTGCTGAGAAGACAAGGCGAGGGGTAGACAGCTAGAAGAGTGAGCAGAAACAGAACACTGTGTCTGCAGAAGTCCGTGGAAGAGAATGTTTCAATAACATGAAATGTTTAAAAGGTCAAATGCCACTGTAAGATAAAAGTAAGAAAAAAATTTATGTTTGGATATTACTGAAGAGATAATCTTCAAAATGTGTCATAAGCAGTATGGCATCGGTCTGCTCAATCCAAAGGGATGATGGAGTCACAGAGCTAGAACAGGGTAGTGCAAGCTGCCTTCCGTATCAGGCCTTTGCCTTGAATTTCTGGACAGAGCAGAGGTTAGAGGATAGAGGTCAGAGGTCAGAGGGATTCACTTGCAGGGCAACCAGTTCTAACTGGTATGAAAATATTAAATTGCTGAAACACCATGGTGGCTCTGCTGTTACACAGCGGCTGGGGGACTTCACCACATGCCGCTTCTGAGGCTCCATGGAGAGGGCAGCAGCCATGTTGGACTGGGGGCAACAGATCTGCACTTTTCTCATCAAACTCCAATTTCACATCATGAAGCAACACTTTCTTGACGTCTTCTAAATGTAGAAAGCATTATTCCAAAGTGTAAAAGAAAAATTAGAATTGATTGGCCAATGAAGAAGAATTACAGTATCATCTTATACTATCAGAAAATTAGTTTTAAAAGAGTTCTTGGGAATTTTGGCCCCCAGAGGGGAACAACTAGATATGTTGGCATTTGATCATTCAGCTTAAAGCTACAGACTCATTCATCAATGTCAAGTAATGAGAATTGTTAATCAATTCCAAGATTTGGGGTTCCTGGAAAATTACAGACCAAATTACTTGCCTTATAACACCTCTGAAGAAGAGTACCAATAATATTACTAAGGAGATACCCTGGGCACTCAGGTGTTAAATAAATGTTAGTGGCCAATCATTCAGAGAGACCCCACCATCATAAATACAAATGTTCTAGGGCAGCAATTCTCAACCTGTGGGTCACAAACCCCTTTGTAACAATGAAAATACATAGCACATGAGGAAGGTTGAGAACCACTGTTCTAAGGAAAATGCTTTCATGGATCCCATGAGGAATCCCAGTCTCAAATTGTTTCCAATGTAAGAGAATCAGGGACCTTCCTTCCTCACTTTTGATTGTTGTATAGATTTGGGCCATGCAGCCTATGAGGATATTGACACCCTCAAGCCAATAGCTGTGGTGAACTGTGGCTTCTACCTTGCACAAATCACAGGCATATTTTCCTGTCACCCCCAATGACTTTGGCCCAAGGTCCCTAGGAGTGGCTTACCAAATGCCCTTGTCAGCCCCATAATCTCTTATGTCTGGCCGGGTTGCCTTTCCTCCTCTGGCCTACCAAGGAAATGAACACAACTCCCGCCTTGCCCTTATGTCTCAGAACCCTTTTGAACATTTCTAAGGATTTTCCTGCTAGAAGTTACAAGGGGACAAAACTAAGGATTCATTCCTATAAACAACCTCTTCCTCCTCCCTAAACTCCAGATACATTTTGGCTTTCAAACAAAGACCAAGGATGATTCTTGTGGGGACCCTGAGTCACAAAGAGTGACTATAAGAGCCATCCCTGACAGATACATGGTCTCCTACATGTACGTAGCAGGTGCTCTAAAGTACACAGAGGGATTAGGCATCAGGTAAGACCTTAAAGGACCAATGAGTTGGAGGCAAGGTTGCCCAAAGTCTGTTTTAAGAAATGCTATTTCAGAAAGATGTTCTATGAAAAAAAAGGGTTTCGTGGCTAAATAAGTTTTAGAATTCCTGCAATGCAATATCCTCTTTTCTCAGGTATGCAAAGCACATACTTAACATTTAAAATGCTAAGAAGTCTCAAGATAAACACATCTCTTAACTTTGACATACTGGTAATGCAAAGTTTGCCATAAAACCCTACTTTTACATCCAAAGTGTTTTAAATATAGTTCAAAAAACAGTAGGTGCATAGAGCTAAGGGCCCCCCCCCCCCGAGAGAAAACAGGTTCCTCAGACACAGTAGAAGGAAGGAATATCCATTGGGGCTTTACCTCCCTTTCCTGCTCCCTGAGACCCCCTCCCTAGCTTCTCACCCTCCAGGCCATGCTGGACTGGCTTTGGACCAGCACCAACAACGAGGTCCATAGCAATGCTGGGATGGGAGGAGGAAGAGTGAGGAAGTGACCAAGCGAAGGACGAGGAAGCCCATGAGACTCTCCCATGGATTCCCTTCAGGATGATCATGTGTGTGTGTGTGGAAGAGACAGGCCAACCCAGAGCACAACACGGAAAATGTCACCACAGGCAGCACCACCCAGCGAAGGAACAAGATCAGGACACAAACTGGGAAAGGGGGTGAAAACAGTGCCCCAGAAAGAACTGGTATTTCATTAATATTATCAAAACACTAGATTTATTTACATAGCAAGAGCTAACTTTTCAGAACCAAAGAGCAGCTGAGTCTACACATTCCCTACAGAGAGAAGATCCATCCGTTCCACCACTGAGTAGATGGTTATTGAATGCTTACTATGTTAACTGAGTACCCGTATGGGTTTCACAATAAACATGTAATTATATATTTGGAAATTTTAAGTACTATGAAAAAGTTAAGGTACTAAGTGGCCTGAGTGTCCACAGTATGTGAATATGGAGTTAGGGAAGGGTGTTTCTCACTTAATTAGGAAGAGATTAAAGTTTTCTGGTACAATTCTAAGAATTCAAAAGGACAGCTTATTAATAATAATAAAAGTGATTTCTAATCCTTAACGAATATTTACTATGAACAGTATGCACTTTACATAGATACACTCAACTAATCCCCTCAGCAATCCTATGAGATAACACTGCTGCTCTTCCTCTTTTATCTCTGAATACTGTGTAGCCTAGTGAGACTAAATTTTATGACATGAATATTTCAGGAGCAAGCGACAAGTGGGAAGCCAAACTGATCTTAAAGGCTGGGCCTGTGCTATAAAACACTGCTCTCTATTATCAGGGATAAAAAAACAGATACTGCTATAGTTTTCTTTTTTCTTATTGGATAAAAATTGATCTTTGATATGAAGGAACTGGGTACCTTTGCATAAATGACACCTATTAAAAACAAGAAAGACTGATGAGGTCTAGGTCCGGGGTGACTATGACAAAAGACTCTCCTAGATTTAGGAGTCAAAAGAGCACCAAAGGAATGGAAAGGGCCAAGATTGCATGGTTGATTTTTAGCTCTATCTTATCAGCCGCAAGGCTTTGGAGAAACTACAAAGCCTTTTTGAGCCTGTTTCTAGGAAGCAAACAGATTAGAAGTCCAAGTTCTGGCACTGGACTTTGTGCGTTCAAATCCCAGCTCTCCCACGTACTAGCTGTGACAACTTGCACAAGTCACCCAGCTTCTCTGTGCCTCGGGTGCCTCAGTCCTGGAGCTATGGCTACCTAGACTGCAAGGTTATTGTCAGGATTAAAGAAAATAATGTAAAATACGTAGAACACGGCTAGTGTATAAGAAATTCTTAATATGTATTAGCTATTTCTGTTATTATCCATCAAAATGGAGATAACAGTTTATACTCTGCAAGATTGTTTGAAGAAGATAGCACCTCACACAGCTTGACATAAAGCAGCTGTGCAATAAATTATAGCCATTATTATGATTATGATTATTAAAATATTAAGTGTGCCAAAGAATGACAGGTAGAAGTATAAATACATATAGCGGTTTCTGGGCAATGTAACACTCTAATGAAACAAAAAGCAGCCCGTCTATGATACTATTTTAATGAATAATAAAGAAGCTCCTGTGGCCCACATGGCTTTCTTCCCTCTCTGAATGTTTACTGTATTCACTCTCTGCATTTAGCACTTACATCACCTCGTTCCGAATTACTTGAAATTGTATTTGCCTCCATTTTCCCAAAAAGATGATAGTCTACTGGTTGAAAGCATAATTTTCTGGGTTTGTAGGTCAGTTCTGCAATTTACTGTATGTGTGAACTTAGGTAAATTACTTAATCTAACCATGCCTTTTATTTTTTTTACATCTGAGAATTACAACAATCTATTAAGTGATATGAACATACATAAAGCACTCAGTAGAATGTCCAGCATCTAGTGAATGATCAATAAATAGATATTATTATCAAGTAAAGACCACTACACTACATGATCCTTTGGAATACTAACACCTTTTCTAGATCACAGGTTAATCAATAAATTATTGGTAAAATGGTTCTAAACCAGGAATAACACCAGCACCAAGGGTTATTTGTAATCGTGCAGGAGACATACTGTATTGCCACAACGTCTGGGAGACATCTACTGATTTGAGGTCAAGGATGATAAAGGAAGAACACTCCCATCGAAAATTAAAATTAAACCTGCTGACATTCGAATATATTTGGGTGCTTAGCTCTAATTGTTAAACAACTCAAATTGGATTCAATATGAGATTGGAATTTACAACATTCTGAACCACATTTCAGAGCTATATGTAATAATTTTTGTGGTAACATACATTTTAGGTGAGAAACTTAAATAGTCACAATAGGCAAGCCTAAGATGACAATTCTGGATAACAATTATATTTGAGAACCAATTTTCTTCCTCTAACTGATAAAAAGCATGTTCAAAATTAACAAGCAGATTTAATACATTCTAGACTGTGTTAATACCATGGTATTACATCATTATTTTACAGAATATTTACATATCTGGTCATTTAACTTCAGATTTTAAAATATTTAACTCGTTCACTCAACAGGTATTTGTTGGACACCTATTATGAGCAAATTCTGTGCTGGATGTGGAGAATATAATAATGAAATTGCAACTGCCGTCTCTGACCTAACAGAGCTTATAGGCAAGTTGGGGGACAGAGAAGTTAAACAAGCAAACATATGACCCTTGGGTGAGAAAAGCACGTATTTCTATGGGAATATACAGCAGACAGAAAATAGGGTGGAAGCCAGGGAAAGTACTTCTGAGGAAGAGCTATTTAAAGTGAAGTAAACGAGATGTTACTTGGGTGATAAAGGAAAAGAAGATATTCTAGGCACAGGAAAGAACACACAGTCTCAACAGGGGGGGGAAAAGGCCACTGACTGAGGAGCACAGAATGCAGAAGAGCCAGGGGCAAGAGAAGGAACCAGAAGCAAGCAGAGAAGGAATAATGGATGTCTGCATTCATGAGATGTCATCCATCTCATCCTAAGTGTACAGAAACGGGTTCAGGGCTCAGCGCCTGTAGCTCAGCGGTTAGGGCGCCAGCGACATACACTGGAGCTGGCAGGTTCGAACCCAGCCCAGACCTACCAAACCAGAATGACAACTACAACCAAAAAATAGCCCTGCATTGTGGCGGGCGCCTATAGTTCCAGCTACTTGGGAGGCTGAGGCAAGAGAACCGCTTAAGCCCAGGAGTTTGAAGTTGCTGTGAGCTGTGACGCCACAGCACTCTACCGAGGGTGACAGTTAGACTCTGTCTCAAAAAAACAGGAAATGGGTTCAGACTTTTTTGTCTTTTGGCACCAAAACAAAAAATACATCAAATGTTTCACTTGTTTGTAATTTTAGCAAAAAATTTTAGGAGAAGGTGTGGGAACTTCTGGGTAAAGTCAGTCTCTCTATTATTAGTGGGTTTTAATTACCCATAGTCTTCCTGACTTCCTTAATCATGGTTAATTGAAAATTGGCTATAACTCAAGATGCTCTATGAAGAAACTTAATAAAGTACGTGACATATGAATTCCTCATTTCTACTGGAAACTAAAGAACATATAAGTAACAGGCCTTCTGATTTCTGATGGGAAATGGAGAGGCCCTGGTAAATATCAGTCATCCAGCGCAGCTATTTTGTTAATCCCGCAAACCAGTTGCAGATGTTGGCTCAAACAGCTAGGCTTTGCATCTGTAATTTTAAAATTGTCTCATATTTCTAAAACCTGACTCGCATGCGCCGGAAATCAGTGACATGAATTATGAACTTCAGGAAGAGGAGAGACACAAGAAATGCCAGAAGTGATAGGAGATAATATTTGGAGCAGTGGCCGGGCTGTGTGCACAGGATGAGTGAAGGATGACATGGTTCCTTCCTCCACGACGTAGATACTGCAACCAGTCATTTGAAAATGAAACCCTGCAAGTGGATGTACCAAACAAGAGGAAGTCATTTATAGATAGTTGAGTTCTCAAAAACAAATCCTCCTTTTCCCTTTTCCCTCCTCCACTTCATCGCAGGTCAACAGGAAGACCAGAGTTGCTGGAAAAGACAAAGATTTTTGAAAAGAAAAAAATTGAGGGCACAAAGGTACACTAAAAGTTTCGTACCTTAATTAAGAAAATCATGTTTAGTAGACTGGGGCAGGAAACAATAAAATGACTTGCTATGAAACTAATGTTTTCATTATGATTGTACTTTTTGCATAAAAGGTATAAGTCAATTGAGACTAGAATTAAAACCTAGAAAAGGGGCTGGAGTTTGTAGAACCTCATTGCAAAAGAATTCGTATTATATTGCAAAGAATAGAAATTACTTGAATTATGATAATGACTCCCATTTAGTATTAATATTTGTATTTTCAAGCTTATTTTAATTTTTATGCACCATTTCTAAAGTAGTGCTCCATCCAAGCAACAGAAATGGCAGCACATCTAATAATCTGCCCACAGGGGCCCATCCATCACAAGCCAAGTGTATAAATAACCTCACCAGGGATCAGGACAAAAACTGCAGCCAATTATTTGGTGAGGCAAGAGCACAGTGCAAAGCTTCAAGGAACTGAGGTTTGATTATAAAAGCAGGACACTCATTTCCTGGATAGGGAACATTCACCCCATATAATTCAGCCTCTTGAAATTCCCTGGGGTAGGAAATGGGTTGGTTGCTGAGTCAAAGCAATTTCAGAGTAACTTTGGGGGTAAGACATTTTATTCCTGAGTTTACCTGACACTCTACATGTTTACATTTTGTTCAATACATTATCTCTAAATTTTATTTATTTTCTGCACTTGTAAAATTAGGAAATACATCATGCTAGGTAAATAAACCACTTTGTCTTTCAAGAATTTTTCCAATGAATCTGAGACTAGCATTAAGTCTTTCAAGCTTCTAAGACTACTCCAGTTCAATCACAGTCTTGCCACTGCCATACACCATGCAAATTGGGGAAGTGAAAAATGATTCCACAGAAGCTATGAGAGACTTGCTCATTGCAAATCTCTTGGGTTTGGGGGTGATAGAAAAAGGGACTTCACAAAGGGATGAGAGACTCATGACACATGAAATTTTGAACTGCCATGTAGAGTTCTTATACGGTAAATCTGAGACTCTAAGATTAGAAGATATATATTTATCTGAGGGGAAAAAATAGGATTGTTTTCAAACAGGATTATCTCACTATATAACAAAGTTAAAATGTTTTTAAATGTATGGAAAAATGTCCCAACGATTTATACTAATGCCAAGATTAATGGCATAATACCTGACATTTAGGTATCTAGATGCCGATATTCAAGATAGACCAGTGAGTCTGGAAGGAAGCTGAGGATAGAGCCTGCAGGCTTACCCCAAGAGCCCCCCTGCCTGATTGATAAAGCCAAGAACTTTCTTTTCTATGAATATGTATTGCAGCATTTCCCTACTTGAAATATCTTAGCAGCAAAAGATGTCTCTGTATTTTAAGGATCCTTGATTAAATACTCTGACTCAGGGAAAGCTCCATAATGTATTGCATTGAGTGTGAAAAGATACGTACCCTCGGGACAGAAACTGTAATTCACCTAGGTTAGGGTCAATTTGGGACATAGTTATTTTCAGGGGATTTGATTTCAATATGAGAAGCAATGAACAAAAAATAACAAAAGAGCGCTACTGAAATATGCACAAGAATTTCTCATCTTCGGTTTACCTTTATTGTCACTGTGATAAGGAACCAACGACATCCTTCCCAAAGAACTTTCTAGTATGGAATATGGACATCAGCACTAACAAAAGATCCCGTGGAACCTTTACAGCCAATGAGGTTTTCTAACTCGTCCTTTGCTAAATGGCTGAGTTGAAAGATCAGGAATTCTCTGAATGTAACAAGGAAGGACGCTGACATCCCTGTGCAGGAGTCTCTGCCTGTGAACTGGTGGTGAATCTCCCAGCCGGGCAACAGCTGGGAGTTCTCTTGGTCCCTTTCACATTCCTCTTGGTAACTATACTGGGCTTCACCAGCTTCTGAAGCCCTCCGTGTACATTCTGCTGCTCTTGCTCACAGCAAATGAGCCAGGCTCCTATCTTATCCAGCAAATCAAGATGATCAGGAATAAAGTACACCAAGTTTTTCTGTTCTCACCACTTTCTGTGACATATCTCCTTCAGGGGGAATTTTATTAGTATTGCATATTCATTCTTTTTAAATAAAGAATAGCCTTATTTCAAAGGCAAAATATTCCAATTTTAAATTGAATAATAAAAAAATGAATTCAATGACCAGGCACCCCCAATAACCAAACAGGGTTGATACCAGAAAAGCAAGAATGGTTAGTAACTATACCAATACAATGAATTATACAATTTGTATTAATATTTTAGACCACAATCAATTGCTTCAATAAAATTCAATGCCCACTTATGATAGAGAAGCTCAGATGCAGAGGAATATAAGAATTTGTTTAGCATACTAAATATGTTTTAAGCCAAAATTCAACATCAAAACTCATGGTAAAAGAACAAAAGCATTCCAATTAAAATGAAAAACAGCTTGGAAAAATCTGCTCCTGTTTCATATGGCTCGGAAAGGAATAATATATGAAAATAGAAGATACAACTTCATAAACAGTTGAGACAGAAATTACAATTAAATAAAAAAAACTACTACAGAATGTAGCAAATGTCCCTGATACAAAACAAATGCTTAAACATCCCATAATTAGAAAAAATAATTTCAAAACTATCCTATGATTACAACAAAAAGGGACTTCCAGTTTATTTTGTTTAAATAATGTTAATTTACCTATATTAAGGGAAAAATAGGAAATTATAATAAACAGAATAAACAGTGATCTGGTCTGGGTGCTAAAATAAGATGTGAAGAAAATGGAACTTCATCTCATCTTACTATAAAGGCTTTACACACATCCGATCAAAATTCAAAGAGAACTCTCATTGGAATACAACAAAATTTTAATCTTCAACTGAAAGGATAAGTTATCTACAAAAACAAAATGCATTTTTGTAAAAAAGTAATGAAAGAAACAACCCAACAGTTATTAAAGTGTATTCTATAGACAGCTGCAAGAATTGAAAAGCGTGTCACTGGAGAGACAGGATAAGTCACGTATACGTGGACTAGGTTGGGGGCTCGTCCTTGACTAGGGCCGAGGCCAAAATTCCGCCAATTTACACTCGACGACAGTGCCGTTGTATGACCTAGGATGAACTATTGAATCTTTTCTAAGCTTCATTTACATCATTTATGAAACAGGAGAAATCAGGGGACCTCCTGCATAGGGTTGCTGTAGAGCTGCATGAGTGGATGCAATGTATAGGCACAGACGACGTGTGTAAGAAACGTCAGCTGTTCGAACTTTACCTTAGAAACGAAAACAATGTAACCTAAACAAGTAGCTGGACTCTCCTATTTTTCTGAAATTTAAAAAAAAAAAGAGAGAGACGTGAGCTGCTATGATTATTACACTATTATTGTTGAAATCAGTACACGAGCAAGGAAGCACTGCAAATCAGCGATGAAGGTATGAATCACTGACACAATTATATTTGTATATCGGCTCCTTTGGAATAAAATAATAATAGCAGCCAGTAGTAACTGAGTTGTTTTAACCTGCAAGGCTCTGCTCTCAGTACTCTACATTAACCAATGTGTCTAATCCTCACAAGGACCCTAAGAGGTGGCTGCCATAATCAGAACCTTTTGCAAATGAGGAAACAGAGGAACCGAGATACTAAGTAACTTGCCTATGGCTGGCAAGTGGCAGAGCCAGATACTGAAGTCTGTCTCTACGCTCTGCTCCCCAAGGGAGTGTCCCACGTTGTACCAGGTGCCGTGACAAACACCAGATGGATTACTGAGACAAATGTCAATCATGGGTTTATAAAAATACTATATACACGTGGGTGAATATTTAACTGCTCTTGAGGGGGGAACCGCCTTTCTAAAGGTAAATGTGGAAGAATAAAAGAAAAAAACAACAGATAAAACTACAAAATATTTTTTAAAACGTCACCTGAAGAACTTCATAACTAAAACTTAAGTATATACATAGTATAAGAAAATGAAAAAAAACAAACTTCTTAGTAAATACACATATAACAAAGAGGTCAATATCATCATTATATCAAAATTCTGTTATCAATCAAGGAAAGTAAAGAGTTCCAAAGAGAACATAGACAAAAGTATGAAGGGGGCATTCAGGAAAGAATGATGCTAGTGGTTAATAAAGCAGGAAAAATATGTCTTGTCTCTAGTAAGTTTTAGACTACGGTTTAAGAGGATATGTGATTGGCAAGAAAATAATTTCATTTTTATATAGCTAAATATAAAAATCCATAGAACTATTGGAAGAAAATACAAATAAGATATAAATGCCATAAAAATGTTAAAAATAGTCTCAACCAAAATTATAACTTTTTGCTTTATAATATATAGTAAATAAACTTAAAGTCAAGTGATAGACAAGCAGAAAATGGTTGCACCATATGCTATATAAACAAAACTATTATCTAGACCAGGCATCCTCAAACTTTTTAAACAGGGGGCCAATTCACTGTCCCTCAGACTATTGGAGGGCCGGACTGTAGTTTAAGAAAAAAAACTATGAACAAATTCCTATGCATACTGCACATATCCTATTTTGAAGTGAAACACAAAACGGGAACAAATACAATTCACACCGAAGCATGTGGCCCGCGGGCCGTAGTTTGAGGACCCCTGATCTAGACCATAAAAATATCTTAAAAATCAGTAAGAAAACAACACAAATGTCACTTAAGATGGGCAAAGGATACATCAGACATTTCATAAGAGAAGAGATACTAATGTCTATTACGTACATAAAAGGCTGCTCTGTAACTTACAATAAGGGAATGCAAATCAAAAAAGTATATTATTCTCTCCATCAGACTGTCAAACATTATATAAAATGTAATTATCTGTACTAGGGATATAAATACTTACATACACTGGTGTTGGGTCTATAAACTGATCTAGCTGTTTCTAGAAACACTGGAAACCACACGAACAGCTGTCCTTAGGGGAATGTTAAACGCCACACATCTGTACTGTGGAGTACTATCATCTTATGCCACAGGAAAAGATGTTTTGTCATGTTCTGTGTATTTACATGAAAAGACTTCTAATGGATATCTTTAACCAAATAAAGTGATTTCAGCTTCAAATGTATTTTCTCAGCATCTACTTTACTCCAGGTTTTAGATGTCATTAGGGATACACCCATAAACAAAAGAGACAAAAACCCTTGCCTTTGTGGCACTTACAATTCTAGTGTAGAACATGTACACGATGTGCCTATTTTTATTTTTTAAAACCCAGTGTGCCTTTGTGTGTCTGTGTTCATGGACATGTGTATAGATACCCCAAAATGGTAACAGTGGTTATACCTACGTAGGTGGGCAGGATTGGGTGGGAAGTCAAAAGCAGATTTACTCCGGGTGGGTTTTTAAATTTTTCACAATGAAAATGTGTCCGAGTGTTTCTCGTGTAACTTAAACGAAAATTATAGGCTCAGAGTTAGATGCTACATTGATGCTTTGTGTTAAAGAAGCTACACACCACACTTAAGGGGAGAAGTGAAGCAACAAAGGACCAGAGAAGGAGCTGGCTGGTAAGGAAGGAAATGAGAGCAATCCTCTGACAATGGAGCTGCAGTGGAGCTGGGTGAGACGTCAGGAGCTGACCACTGGCAATCCCCGTGGACAGACTCTGAAGCAGTAAGGTCTGGCCATGGTGGAGGTTGGGAGGAGCCTTGGGGGTTGGTCTTTGAGGGAGCTAACCAGCAAATGTGTGGTAAACTGAAGTAAAACCCATATAGAGCCCTTGTACCATCCAGGTGTAGTAATGAGGGAAAACTTTCCTGTGACAGGTGGAGTTGAAATTAAAGAACTGGTGACTGAAACAGTCAGGGCTACGCATCCAGGACCCACGAAATGATGTGACCCCAATGTCCATAAACACTGAAATGAGCCACGAACAGGAGGACACTAAGATGTTATTTATCTATTAATTCGGGGATAAGTCCAGGTTTGAAATTAACATGGTTTAATCAAATGATAGCTTCTCACAGAGGGAGATGTTAAAATTTAAAATTGTTACCAAGATGCCAAGGAATATGAACCACATAGGCATTTCTAACTTGAAATCAAACATACCACACTTGGTAAAAAAAAAAAAAAGAAAGAAAGAAAAAAGAAAAGATAGACAGCAAAGAGGATAAAAGAGACAGAGGGAGGAAAAGAGGCAAGCAGGCAGAGAGAGAGGGTAGCCGTGGGGCCCAGGACCCAGGTGAGGAGAGAGGCCTTTGTTTCACCAGTAGCTCTTTCCCCTGCTGGAACAAGACCAGGCCTCTACTTCCCCAAGGAAAGACAAGAGTGCGGGTGTGGGGATAGATTCTGAAGGGGTTTTAGAAAGTAATGTGGAACAGACGGAATTTTCTCCTCGCTGATTTTTAAGCTCTAAACCTTCAATTAAGATGCAACTTGTCTGTAAAAATAAAGTAAGCTAACATAAGTATACTACTTATGTGTTTTTTTTCCAGGGGATAAAAAAAACATAAGTAGTATACATTAAGTGCTATTCTGAATAAAACTCTAGATTTAAAAGGTGCAGAACCAATTAACAGACTTATATTTAACTGTCTCAATTTAGACTTATATTTAACTAAGTGTGGCTTTCATGGACTCTAATCTCTGTTTTATTAAAATAATGACTGTGGTGTTTTATAAGCTATTGATGGGTTCTTGGGAGACATTTTAATGAATTAAGGGATAAAACAGAAACAAAATCTAATAGCTAATTATAGCTTTGAGTTGTTAATCCGATCAATCTACATAAAACCCAAGTTCATTCTTTTCACACAAAAAAATTTTAAGCAATAAAAAACCAGCAAATAAATTTAAATGATGTGACTTGCCATAAGTAGCGGTTAAAGTACTATGATTAAGAGAACAAAGTCTACCCTCAAATTGTCTGGATTTGATTCCTGCTGCTACAGTTTAGAATCTGAGTGACTGGGCACCTTCCGTGTCTCTACGTGCCTCTGTTTCTTTATCTATAAAACTTACCTCATAGAATTGGTGGGAGGAGTTAAGGAGTTAATGCATGTGAAACATCCAAAATCATACCCACATACCTAACTAGTATTAACTCACTTAATACTTACAAAAAAGCTTATGAAGCAGTTACTATTTTTATCAGATTCTATTGTAGATTAGCGATCTGAGGAACAGTGAGGTTAAATAATTTGCTCCTGATCTCGGAGCGACTTCACAGTCCCAACTCTGAAGAATCACGACACTATGTTGCTTGTCAGTTCAGTATTCTCAATGAAATTGCTTTTAAAGGGAAAATAGGGGAGGGGAGACATCGGAGAACAAATTGGACAAACCATTAAATTTAATCAAGGAAGGAACCATAGGGTTTCAATAATGAGGTAACAATCATCTGATATTCCTTTAAGGAGACAACATAAACAGTTATCCCGTTATCCAGGGTAGACCGTTCTGAATACCTACAGTGCTCAGCAAGACCCTGCCTTCCTCAGTGATGCACTTTCTCCAGCATGTACCCTCTTCTCTCAGCAGCAGCTCTGACTTTAGGGTGGAGAGGCAGTCCACCGCACTTCAGGCCCTGAGATCTGCCGAGGAGCCGGCCCTGCCCCACGTGGTGTGGCCTAAGTCCATCAGTGGATCTCACTCTCTGCCCACAGCGACTGGTTCAGAGACAGGGACAGGAGCCAGGCCAGTCCAATCAAACTGAATCTTGGGAGTTTTTCTGAAAATCTGGGAGTAGAGATGTATTTCTGTAGGATTCAAACTAGGAAGGAAATTCCCTGTGGACCGAAGGTAGTCATCTTGCAACCCTTTAGGACCCAAGAATGAGGCCAACAGCACAGAAGCAGACCAAAAATATGGAAAGACCAGAAGCAATTCATCAATGGTCCTCTGAACCATGGATTGAACAGTACTTAATCCTATCCCTGAAGCGTTAAATTATATAAAGTAATACATTTCCTTTCTTCCAAGAGCATTTCCATCTTAAAGAATCCTAACTCGTGCAGATACTGGTACCAGGAAGTCAAAGGCAGGTAGGAGTGACAGACCCTAAAAGGTGAAAGTAGTCTGGTAGGGACAGGGTGAGGGAGAGCTGGGAGGAAGTTAGGGTGGGAATTTGGCAATCCAGTTGTAAAATAATGAATTAAACCCTCACCTTTTAAACCTTGGACTCAAACCATGTCCTTACAGAAGCAAAGGACTAGGGAACTTGATAGGAAAACTTCAGGATATTGGGGTGCATGGAGAATATTTTGAGGTCTGTAAGAGGTGCTAAGATAGGAAGACATGACTAGTGTCTACTAGAACTAGCTTTCAGAAAACAGAGGAAAGAAACCCTGCTTGGATAGGAAAGATCTTTTCTGTTTTCAGCCTACAATGCAAAAGATTGATAACCCAGTTACCTGGAGACTTGCAGTTTGGGGAAAGCCAAATTTCATACTCCAGTCTAAAGTTAGAACAACAGTGAGTACATGGCTGGCAAACAAAACAGACAATAAGCTTGGGACTAGGAGGTGTCCTGGTGCCCAGGCTGATGCAAAAACCTGCTCTACTCTCTAAGGAAAATGTCTCCCCAGTTACACAATTTCACCTAGATATAGTCTGGGGCCAAGGAGCATTTTAGCAACGCTTTCTTGTCCTAGACTCTTGAAGCCAAAGGAATGACATCAATCCTCCTGGCCTCTAACATACTCAAACCCAGGAGACTTCACTGCACTTCTGTTCAGCTATTCATACCTTCTGAAGACCAACAAAGTTCCACAAATACCTGTAGCTATCCCTTGTTGGGGCACTCCTCCAGAGTCTGTTCCCTCTTATCCCAGTGACACCTCTGACTTTTAGGTGACATTCTCTTGACTCTTAAATCTTGAAATACAGTGTCCTGCCCACGGACTTCAACCTCCCACCTCATCACTTCTTTCCATTCATCCTAACACAGATTTTCTCTGATTTCAGTAAAACTTCCAGGGCCCAGGGTTGTCAATTTCCTTTCAATCTTCAGTCAACATCTTTTGTCTTTTCATTTTCAGGTTGTATTTTCCTATTTTCCATGGAGTTATGGGAGCCCAGATAACTGAGTTCTGTTCAATGCACTGTAAGAGGAAATGATGTGTGCCACTTACAGGATTCTCCTCAAAAACCTCCTCACTCAGGCTCTGTCTCCTTTCCGTCTGCTGGAAGAATGAAGAGTGTTCCACAGTCCAGTCTGTCCCTGATCACGTGAAGCAAGATGCACCCCTCCCCATCTTGAAGACTTTCATTTGAATTGTTAAGGCCTGGTGAATAAAACCTTTATTCTGGCAAACCACTGGAATTGTGGGGCTTGTTTTTTATTTGGTTGATGGATTGTGATCATTAATACATCCAGCAAAACCATTCATGTGAGATTACACAGTCTTTTACAAACTCAACCTATCTCCAAAACTCTAACTCGTCTCTCTTAACCATACATACTACCTTGCTAGAAAGCCCCAGTTCAGGATATCAACTCAATTGTCTGTATTCTCAGCTTTATGCTCCCCTCTACCCCACTGTAGAGTAGAAGAGTAATTCACAAGGCCAAGAGAACCGGTGCTACCACTACACCCTCAGATGGTCCCCAGCACCAATCAGGGTTTGTCACAAGTTCCTCAGGCCCTCGGAAACCTGATTCTATTGACCATGGCCTCCTCAAAACATTCTCTCTCATTGGTCTTCATTCCACTACTCTGCAAGTTTTTCTATGTCTCTAATCACTTCTTAGACTCCTTTTTTCAGTTCCTCATTTTGTTCTAATTCTTTTTCTCCATTATGCTTTAAATCCTATATTTCCTTCCATGCTCCCATCCTTTGGAAGTGATCTCATAGACTCCCAAGGCTTTAGCGACAATATATAAATATAGTATCTGTACTTCAGCTACTATGTATAGTGTGTGTGTATAGACAACTATAAAATTTGTATCTCCAGTGTACCTAAGTCCTGTGGATGTCCCCCACAGCCACAATGCGGCCCCAAACTGGAATCAGCACCTCCTTCTCCCACCTTCACTGACACTTGCTCCCCTTCTCCTGCACTCCTTTTGTCAGTGGGTCCCACTAGCCATAAACATGGAAGGACGCCTTACCCACCCCCCAAACTATTAATACTTACCACCTTCCAATTCTAACCCCGGAATATATTATTTTTTGAAGTTGTCTCCTACATACCTCCTGCTACCAACATTTTCTCACCTGAACTCTTTCATAACCATGCTCAACAATTTCCATATCTCTAGTTTTACTCCTTCAATCCACTCCACATGGCTGACACACAGATCTTTTTAGCACAAAAATCGGTTGTTGCTAAACCCTTTCTGTTGGACGATCCTTCCGTAGCTGACCAGCATCTTTGGAAGAAATAGTTCTCTATCTCTTCTGGACTCTAGTCACTTTTATCCAACTTCCCACTGGACATTTTTACTTCAAACTCCCAAAGTGTCTCACACTCAGAAAGCTACCTGGACCTTCCTGACCCTGGATCCAAATTTGACTTTCTCAGTAGAAAAGCACCACCGCCTTACCTGTGCCGAAATCAGAAATCTGGATGGCACTGTAGACAATCTTCAGCCCTCTCCCCAACATCAGCTCGCATTTTTTTTTTATTCTTCCTACTTAATACCTGTTAAATTCATGACTTTTTCTTCAAATCCAGTACAAATACCCAAGCCCAGATCACCATCATCTTTTGTCCTCATTAGCTTCCTGACTAGCTTCCTTTTCCCCGACTTGTCTCTCCCTCAAAAGCCTTTCTCTACTCTGCAGGCAGAAAGATCTCTCTGAAATGTCAATATGGGCCAGGCGTCAATATCAATATAAGACTTGCTGGGTCAGGAGGAGCTAGCCTTGGAAAAGGAGGCAGACTTTAATTTGCTTATTTACCATCCTTCCCACTGGGCTATGAGCTCCCTGAGGGCCAAGCTCTCTGAATACCCACCACAGATTTTGGTAGACATCGGTTTCAAACACATGTTTGATGAGTGGCGAGATGAATGAAGTTTAAATTTCTCACCAGTCTAACTTTCAGTGAAATGTGTGCTCCTATTTTTTTGTATATTTGTTGACATTTTTTTGGTAAAACTATTAAAATGTTTAGGCAGACAAAAACAAATGTGATTGAGAGTCAAAAGGAAATTTTTTGGTTTCCTGAAATCATTCTAAAGCATTTTAACAGACACTGCACAGCAATGTCTTACCACCAGGAATCCTAAAAAAATAAAATAAAATAGCAAAATGGGTGAACCACTTGCCAGGATACTACTGGGTATTTCAGCCCCACCAACCATAAAAGCCAACATCAGTTAGAAGGCTGGGCTCTAAGGCTCCCTCTATTGGAGGCTCTTTGTAGGCAAACATTTTTCACATATACCCACATCAACATCATATACTCAGATCCATTAAAAACCATTTAAGTAATTATGGTTCATTTCTGCTAAGCAGAAATAACAATAAAGGATCCCTTTAAAATGTGTCGTATCATATAAATTATTGGATTTTATTCCAGAAAATAATATATTCCAATTTAAAAATCTCTTACTTGAAAATTGAAAGTTGTTGGGTTTTTTCTTTGTTTGTTTTAACAAATTTGGCACCAAAATTTGATGTGATGTGATGTGAGAAGATTTATATCTTCAATTTAGTCTACTTGGTGTAACTATTGATTTGTTTCTCTGCAGATACAGAATGTGTTTATTACAGGGTGCTGCCTCTAAGCCCATAGGAATGTTGGGAAATCTATGATAGAGTCCATGTATTGTCTTTTTAAAATCCCCCCAAATTCTTACCTTCAAGGCGTGTCTGGTTCCAACTGGCCCCCAAGGGTTTTGGATAAGGGATCTATATTCTATTACAACATGCATCCAATTCTATCACCTTTAGTTATAAAACTTCCACAATGTATGGACTTTGAAGGACCCAACAAAAGTAAAGACACAGAAGTACAATTAGCATTATTTTATCATTTAGAAGTAATAGAATTGAAAGCTGTTCTGAGTTCCCTTTGATTGAAAGTATGCATTTCTGCCATTTTACTATTACTTTTCCTATAATACAGATTTCTGTGACTAGATATGCTTCTGACCATGAGGAAACTTTTGGAGGTAAATCGTTTATAACACACCCAGCCTATAATCTGGGCATTGCAGGCATCAGAGCAATTTGCCATAGCTTTTAATTTCCCCCCATCTTTTATTTTTCTCATTTTATAATTTTTGTTATTTTCTGATACTTAATATTTCCTCCCAAAATTTCAAGAAGCAGCACCTACCTTTTGGGAGCAAGGTCTCTACTCTTTATAGGACACACATCCTGTACTTGGCTGCAAACCTCAGTGTGCATATTATTTCTGATTCTCCTAATAATCCCCCAGAGGCACTGCCTGTTCTTTCCCTCATACAGTTGTGCAAACTCAGGCTCAATTTGTCCAAGGTCACATGGCTTCTAAGCGACAGAACAGAATTTGAACCCAGGAATGCCTAAGATCCAAAGCCTGTGGTCTTCCAAATATCGTGGGGCAAATGATTAACCCATGTTCCGATCTCATTTCCAACTTGGGCAGTTAGGAGGATAAGCCTGTTTCATCTGTGGTAGAAATGAGAGTGCAGTATTTTCCTCAATTCCTATGACCAATCACTTGACAGTGTCTTTATGCTTCCATAAAAATGGACATTCAGCATCTACTTTGCAAAAAATTCAACACTATGGCCGCATAAAATGCCAATGGATACAATTTTGCTTTTTGTTTTATTATTTAAAAAAAAACAAATACAAATAATACGGAATTGGTTAGGCTTAATCAATACAACAAAATCAGATTTTAATATTCACCCACCTTTTAGAAGCATCATATACACTTACTAGAAATATTATCATACAAGGGAAAAGAGAAAGGCTTACATCTCATAACAACATAGCATCAAAGGACAGAGATGTAGATCATTAATGATTTTAATTATTTTAAGGCCCATTAAAATTAGAGAAACATTAAAGCACCCACAGTGTTAAGGGTTTAATATTACAGCATTTTAGAGTTTACTAGTTCATACCTTTCAATCACAGCAAGTTATTAGCAGTGAAGGGATGAACCCTCTTAAGAGGATTTTTACTTCAACGATAGGGTGTTATGGACAAGACAACCTAAATTTAAAAAAAAATTAGTAGCAAGCGCTAGTTGAGTTAATCAGTTAAAGACAAACTGT
Source organism: Perodicticus potto (assembly GCA_963574655.1). Classification (NCBI taxonomy): domain Eukaryota; kingdom Metazoa; phylum Chordata; class Mammalia; order Primates; family Lorisidae; genus Perodicticus; species Perodicticus potto. Next base: position 27,823 of record CAUYRH010073203.1, read on the forward strand.
GCCCTTGGGAAGCTAAAATGAAAAAGCAACAGTAAAGCTTACAGAACTTAGCTCGTACAATTTGCCTTGAAGGCGGAAGATTGGTTCCCTGAAATAGCAAAGAATTATATGCTTTAGTTCAGAAAAAAAGTTTTTAAAATAAAGTCTGTTATTACCTCTTCTCCTTTCAAAACAATGGGGAAAAAATCTAGAGCAGAGGTTTCAATTTGTTCAATAATTGTACCTCTGCATTTTTTTCAAAAACTATAAAACCATCATTGTTTTGACTTGAAAAGAAATAACAATGCAAATATTCATTATCACATAAACACAAAAGAAATAGCAAACTGTCGAGTTAATACAATCTCTGCGGAGCGCTATTAGTCAGAGACAGCTGGTCAGCCCAGAAACATAAGAACTCAAAAGATGAGATCTTCTTAGGAATTAACATCTTCATTAACCAACCAGAATTTAGTATGGCAGAGATTAAATCCAATAACTGCCTTCTTTATGAGCTGTCCCTTCACTGATACCAAGCTGTGCAAATGTGTGAACTAGTCAGCAGCTCAGAAAGCTCATGCAACTACTCACCAAATTTTAACCTTGAACTGACTCACAGAGTCAATGTTAAATTCAATTTAGGAGTAAGGTAAGCAAGCAAAATAGGACATGAGGAGTCAAATTTGAAATGCAGAGCAAGTAGCAGAAAAGTTATTTAAAATAAATCAATATAGTTAACTGCATAAAATAGCCGAAAAGAAATGTAATTCACACCAAAAACTTCAAAAGCAAAACCAAAACAGAAAGCTGCACTTCAAGCAAAATTTGCACGGGATTAATTTGCATTAAAAAAATAGTCAATCAAGCGATTTAGTTCAAGTTCTTTGGGGCAGGCATGCGCTGATTCTCTTAAATAACTCCTACCTGATTTCCAATTGTGGTTTTCTTGTGAACCTGACTGCTCCTCTGCTGAGCACTGAGAAAAGCAAAGGAAAGTAACACTGAAGAAACACGTAAGACTTTTTTCTGAACAAGTAATAGATACTAAAAATATATAAGAATATATATGTATGTATATATATGCTTTTTAAAAAAGAAATCAACAACTGTGGCAGAGCTAATATCAAAAATTCAGGCTAGCTAAATTCTGGAAGCAAAACCAACTCAATGAGACTCTTACTAGCAAATAATAATCACAAACCAGAAATATAATAACACCACCAGAAGAAAAGCTGCATTGCTACATTAATAAAAATATGAGTCACTATATTAACCCCATAGGTATACAGAATAGTTGCAAAAAAAAACTAAGTTATGCATCACTAAATACCATGTTCTAAGTGCTTTATAGATTAGTGGTCATTTTAATTCTCGCAACAGCCCCGTGAAATAATTACTCCTTTTATTCTTCACAGAGGAAAAGACTGAGTCACGGAAGCTAAGTGACTCTCACAAAGTCCCTCTGCTAATTAATGGTGGTAACTGGTATTTGACTCCATATCCCAAACTCTTTGTGAGACCATCTGATCTCATTGCTTTGAATTCCACTATACTCTGACAATTCCCTTAGTGCACCTCCAACATGGACCTATCTTCCCAAGTCCGGCCTCGTACATGTTTTTGACAACTCAGCATCTCCGCTTGGGCGTTTAATGAGCATCTCATACTTAATATGTCAACACTGAACTCCTGAAATTCCTCCTAAAAGCTGCTCCACTCAGAGTCTTCCCCTTCGTAGTGTCAGCTCTATACCACCCTTCCAAGGGCTTAAGCCGAAATCTTTGACTCATCTTCCTCCTACATCCCACATCCAAGCATCAGCAAATGCTGTTGACTACCTTCCAGTAATATATTTAAAATTCAATCATCTTTTTACTACTGCCAAGATTCACACCTCCATCCAAGCTGCTCTCATCTCTTTCACCCAGATGACTATAATCATCTACTCTCGTCTCTGATTCCACACTTGTCCCCCTGACACCTACTCTCAACACAGAAGCTAGAGTGACCATTTTAAAAAGGATTATGTCACTCTTCCTCTCAAAACACTCTACTGTCATTAACACCATTCCACTCCATGGCAAAAGACAAAGTCCTCACGGGGGTCCACGAGGCCCTGCTCCACTAACCCCAACTCTCTGCTTCTTGGAGTCATCCCTCCTACCTTCAGCTCATTCACTGGAGAGTCCCAGGCACACAGGCACCTGCTCTTTCTCCGACCACTCAGCACACTCACACCTTGGAGCTGTTAGGCCAGCTTGCTAACACCTCCCCCATACATCTGCACAGCTCCTGGCATCTGCACTTTTACCCTTTTCGTGACGTCTGTCCTGACCATCCTATTTAAAATGAGATCCCTCCAAGACTCTCGTTCCCTTTACTCTGCTTTCTTTTTCTCTATGGCATGTTTCACCTTTCAGTATCCTGTACAGTTTGTTAACAGTTTGTGTCCACAAAGGCCCTGGCACATAGTTGGCTTCAACAAACATCTGCTGAATGAAAAGTCCAATGAGGCTGATGCCATTATCACCCACTTTACACATGAGCACAGAAAATTAAAAGTCAGACATAATCCCATCATTTTTAGCCCAGAGCCTACACATTTAAGCAACATGTTACTCTATCTCTTAAAAGGACAAAGGGTTTCTTCTGGTGGATCCGTGAGTGAACCCCTATCAATATAAAAAAATGCAATTAATTTTGGTTATTCTGAAAATAACCAAAGTCTTGCTGGAAGACCAGCAATACTCAATATTTTTCATTAGAGAGGGCTGAGTACTGGAATAGTCTAAAATAGAAAAAAGGTACACTAAAGCCAGGAGTCACTGTTTAAAGTGATGAGATGTTGTGGTAGCAAGTTAGAAATCAACACCGTGCATAGACCAGGAGTTCAAAACAGCAATCCCTTATAACCTCCTTTGATGTATTTAAGCTGCTTCCCTTCACTCAAATTCATGAAAAACCACACTCTAATTCAAGCGAGGATAGGCAGGGAGTGGGTAATGAAAGACCGTACTGCATTGGCTTGCTAAAGATATTTTGTGTGTATTTTGTCCATGTGTGGGTGTGTGTAATTTTGCTTTTTAATTGTTAATTTACTAATTTCAGTTTCTTCCGTCCTCATTGTTTGTTGTTGTTTTTCTAGCTTTTAAATGATTAACCCCCTTAATCTCTATGAAATTCATCTCTTTTCAACCATTTCTCTCAATAATATAAATCTATGTTACTCAAGCTTTTTTTCTTTGTGCATGAGGCCGTGAGAGAGGTGAAGTTCATGTGTGGCTGTGGGCAGGATCCAGTGTACCCACACTGCCCTCTGGCTGCTCACCAGGCCCCCGTGTGTGGAGCATCTCCAACACTACTTGTCTATGCCTCACAGCTCTTCCTTACTATCTTTCTCCACTAAATGTTACCGTTCCAGGGCCCTCCTGGCTTCCCTTCCTTCCAGGAATAAATGGGAAAAATACTATCAGAATGAAATCAGGCCTTCTTCATGGCCTAGAGTTATCTCTTCCAAGCATCATAATTGCATTTTAAGAGTTTTTTAAGGGACAATGTTTTCAATAAGGCACTGACGACTAGTGGTAATAACTTCAAAATTATGAAAGATCCATGGATGTTTATTTTGAACAAATTGGAGATGCTAAAATTACGTACAGGTTAAAATCACATAAAGGAAGAGAAACTAAACAAGAAACAAAAGGCACAGATTGTTTATGACTCCTTTGCTACCTTGAGCACAGTCTGATGGAAATGGACTTCAGTTTCTCAGCTGTAAAATGTGTACGTGTGTGTTACTAAGAAAGAGACGGACAAAAGCAGAGAGAAAGAGGAGTGAAGAACTGAAGTGGCTGCTTCTAAGGTTCTTTATAGGCCTAAAACCCCTTGAGATGCAAATTGCTCTCAAAAACTTATTAGGTAAACTAAATAAACAGAATATTCACTGACAGCTTTCAACAATGAAATAATGCATATTTAGGACCTGCCTCTTGTAAGAATGAATATACAGAAGGAAAAGTAGATTTATTTTATTAGCCAATTCAAATATTAAAGTTAGAACAGAACATTGATTTACTTTTACTTTCTACCTAAAAACTAATTCTTCTGTAGCAACTATCCCTATCAACGCAAACATATTGTCACTAACAATGTATTTAGGTACTTGAAGTTACTTTTAAAATAACAAAACAAAATGTAAATAAGATGCCTACTTAGAAAATATCCTTTCTCATAATCAGAAAACATGTAAAGATGTACAAGTTAATTTGAGCCCTTGGACAGAGCTGGATATACTTACCATATTTTGCCATGTATAATGTGCACTTGTTTTGCCCAAACTTATTATAAAGGAGTGCATTATACATGGGTACTACAGATCAGGAACAGAGGACCCAGGTGGGCCTTCCAGAGCTGCTGGCCCATCTCACCTGGGCCCACTGGGTGCATAGGGGTTCTATCCCAGGAGGAGCTAGGGTCTGGTGGAGGGCAGAGCAGCCTCCACTGAGCACCACAAGTGGTAAGGCTGGTGAGGTACACTGTGGCTATACAGGGTGAAGGCAAAGGCCCAAGGACCAGCCACAGAGAGGGGACCAGAAGCCCTGCAGAAGCCCCAGGGACTGACCTGACTGCCTCAGATGATCTTGCCCCACTAGCTACATGAGTGGTCATCTTGGCCACAGCTCCCCAGTGTGAGGCTTCTCCAGGTGGGGGCTCCTGGGAGAGAGGGAAGGGGCAGGCTTCACAGAGCAGGGCAGCTGCAGAAGAGCAGTGCAATTTACACACTTGCCAGGGGAGCATCACCCCTGCACAGATGGGTCTCTGCTCGCTGAGAGCTGGGCACTTTTTTGAGGGGCATTTTTCTGAAAGTTTGAGCCAAAAATGTGGGTGCATATTATATACAGAAGCACATTTTACACAGCAAAATACAGTACTCAACTGGTTTTCTCTGCAATATTATAAAACACACATAAATATGTTTTAAATGTTCTCCTACTCAGAAAATTTAAATTTTTGTAAAAGTAAGAGTATATTATGAGACAGTCAAAGAATCTATAGTGTTATCTCTTAGACGAAAATGTTTCTGCACATTCCCTTCTATCCTTATCTATATACATTCAGGATAAAAGACTCAAATAACAGAAGACCATGCCAAGGGCGTATGTGACTGTCAAACAAATCCCAGACATACTAATTGCTCTGAATGTTCAGAGATAAGAAATATCAGTTCAGTCTGATATGATTTGAGATTTTTACCAAAATTAAAATAAAGATAAATCTTAATAAAGGAAGATGACCAACCATAATACATTCCAAGAATATAGACTGGCATTAGCAAAGCCAGGAGGTAGAAATGTGAGGTACGTAGGGAAGTTGTAGAGACTAAAACTTTCGTGGCAGAATTATATGATCATAGACTCAGGCTGTAAATGACCTTAAAAGTCGGCTAGTACAGTAACTGTACATTGAGGCCAATTATGGAGAATTTGGCTATTATTTAGAGGCAGCAGAAAATATGCAATGTCTCTGAGCCAGTAAATGGCATGATCAAAGCAATATTTTAGTAAGAACTACCTCCCCTAAATGGGCAGTACTCACTCTGAAGTAGGGACGACAGGAAGCAGCCCCCTCAGACCCCTCCCCTCCCACAACTACTGAAGTCCTTTCCACCCTTCAAAGTTCAATCAAGTGCCATATCTGCAGCATGCCTTTTTAGAAACCTCCAGTTATCCCTCCTTTCCAAGAACTCCTAAAGCGTTTGGTCTGTGCCTGTAGTATACAAACTGAACTATGTGTTATAGACTAGTCTCTAACTCCCTTCTGACAATGCCTAGTCTTTCATAGACCGTGGTAGTAGAGTGCATTAATCTTGTTATTTCCACTTCTCTCTCACCCCTGATTTTACCTGGCACAGAGTTTATGCAAGTGTCTTAAAAAATGTTCATGGAATTCTATTTTGATGCCAGGGTTATTTACAACCAGACTATCAGTGTTAATCTGCACTAATTCAATTCAATAATTTGACGAAGCATATTGTAGGCATGTGTTAAGGCAAGTGCACGGCGCATCTAGGGATCCAAAAGTGGCCAGGATGGCTGTGGCACAGAGCTAGGACTGGGAAATAAAGAAATGGTGACAACAGGCTGAAGAGACAATCAGGAGGCAGATGGAGCAGGGTCTTGGAAATCATAGCAATTAGTTTAGCCTTTAGACTTTAAGTCAACTGGAAGAGGGTTCAGATGTGTCATGGAAATGGAGAGTCCCTCAAAGAAGATTCCAGGGCAAATGTCAAGGTGTGCCTTTACCTCTACCACTGTGTTTCCTTTGCATAATAGATCTGGAATGATAAGAAATTTCAGTTACAACCATGATGGATAGCCCTGGAGTGGGGCAATGGGAAGAGGAGGCCACTCCTATAAACTTCAATGGTGGAGCATTTAAAGAATTAACTGTATATATCTGAGCACTGGGGCTTATTTAGTAGAAGCTAAGAGATATAGTTCTTTATCTTATATGTTGATTTCATATCTTAAAACTTTATTAGATCTAGTAGTTTTTTGGTGAAGCCTTTTGGTTTCTCAAAATATAAGATCATATATTTTCTGCAAATAAGGATAATTTGACTTCTTCCCTTCCAATTTGGATGCACTTTATCTCTCTCTCTTGTCTGGTTGCTCTAGATAGAACTTCCAGCACCTACCATGTTGAATGGTGAGAGTGGGTATCCTTGACTTGTTCCAGATTCTGGGAGAAAGACTTTCAGTTTGCCCCCATTTAGTGGGATGCTCGCTGTGGATCTGTCCTATGTTGCTTTCATTGTGTTATTGTTCCTCCTATACCCTGTTTTGTGAAAGTTTTTATTATGAAGAATGCTGAGTTTTATCAAATGCTTTTTCAGCATCAGTTGAAATGATCATATAGTTTTTGTTCTTTGTTCTGTTGATATGATGTATCTCACTGATTGATTTGCATACATTGAACCATCCTTGCGTCTGTGGAACAAATCTCAATCAACTGTGATGAATAATCTTTTCAATGTGCTATTGAATTCAGTTTGCTGGTATTTTATTGAGAATTTTTGTATCTACATTCATCAGAGATATTGGCTTCTAGTTTTCATTTTTTATTATTTTGTTGTGTCTTTATCTGGTTTTGGTATAGTAGGGTCCACTAATGAAGCTCTTAGAGAAATCATACTGGATTTATTATACTGTAAAGCTGTGATATACCCAAGAAGCATCCAAACATTTAATTCCTAAATTTGCTTAAGAGTCAAATGAAGTACCTTTTTAACACCTACGTTTTGATTCCAAAAGACAGAAAACATTCTCATGTAAGAAAAAGTACTAGAAAAACTATTATAATATTAAATAGAATATAATATATGCATTAGGGAAAAATAAACAAAGAATGTAAAGGGAAAGACAAAGACTGCTCTGGAATTTAATGGCAAGGTTCAAATGCACTGCCTTTAGCGAAATGGCAACAGAGGCATTCCAGAGGATCAGGAAAGAGATATAATGAATGCTACAACCCAAAGAATTTTCATGGGACTCATATAACAAGAACTGGAATCTGCACACTGTATCATTTCAACTGTGAGAAAACAGGTGCTAAAACCTACTCAGCAGATTGAAAAACAGACCTTAGTCTACTGCTTGTGGTGTATAGAGATATTAATTTAACAGCCCATATCTGAAGCCCATCTTTCCCTTAAATCACTAGACTGCATAAATCCTAGTAACTCAGAAGGCAAGTTGGGTTATGGAACAAAGGAAGAAGAGCATAAGAGTTTGAGATTTCACTTTCCATTGCATTTAACTAATAAGGCTGCCTTTCTGTTCAGACAGCAGGACTGCTAAGAATGAGGGGAAGTAAATGAAGGAACAATTGGACCAGTTCTTATTTTCTTAAACAGCAAAGACTCATCATATCATGCTTAAAATATATATATGTATATATAGAGTGAGATAATTTAGGGCTTTATTTCCCAACAGAAAAGAATGACAAAATAAAACCCTTAAGTCACAATGAAAGTTGATATTTTCTTCTGAAATACTGAACTTTTAGGTTTGGAAATTGTATTATAGTTGAAAGACTAAGCTTTTAGAAGCCAGGAAATTCCAAAGCAAGCCTACAGCGGCGCTTACTTGGACATATTACACCCAGTACATATTTTCCAGTCTATATCTAACTAATGAGAAGATGGAAAAAGTAGTTCTGCGTGTTCAACATGGCAGAACAAATTCTACAGCATGGAGAAAAATTTCGAGATGTCCTGAACAATACTATAAAATTAAATATTCCACTAACTTAATTTTAACAATTTGTTTCCCTTTAAAAGATTTTAGAACAAAAAGTCATCCCAGTTGAGAAAGATTGCATTTGTAAAATACTATGTGTATCACCATCCTATAAATCTGAGAGGCAGTCCCATCTCTCTTGGCAACTCTCTAAAAATCCCATGAAACAAATGCTTATTTTTGACAACCCCAGACCTTAATTTTCTATCTTTGGAACTTAAAAATACTTACATAATTGTCTTCAAATATGGCTTGAATTTTCTTCCTTGATGGTAACAGCATTCTTGCCAACTTTAAAAATTATGGCTACCACTATGTTTTTTCATTTTTAAAAGCACACAAAAAAATACCACCACTCCTCAAAGTGACTTGGAAATGAGCATTTCTTCATCTTCATTGTCACCTCATGTCACACTGAAATGTACTTCAACCCGGCATACAAATGGAAAGGACATTTACCTCTGAGTCTCAGACCAAAATATCACATTTAGAGATAACGATATTAGTAACTGAAAACTACTCCAGTGACAATCACACCTACGTTATTAAAACCTTCTTTACAAAGTAAAATGGAACATCTAGTAATCAAATTCCTCGTGTGTGTGTGTGTGTGTGTGTGTGTGTGTGTGTGTGTAGAAAACTGACTGCCTCTAACTTTACAGATTACACCACAGTTTGCTAAGGCATTTCCACATGCCTCTGATGTTCCCAAAATCCTGAAAGTTACACAAGAATTGCTTATTATTCCATTTGATAGATCAATAAACTGAGATGCAGAAAGAATAAGTGCCTTGCCGAAATCCAAAGCTTATCAGTGGCAAGTCCTGAAATAACCAACCAGCTTGCGGACTCCCCCTCTAGTCCTTCGAAGGAAGGTTTGAGCATGAGAAATGCTCGGATTTGCTGCATTTCTAAATTGTTCTTTTTTTCTGCCCAGAAACAAAAAGTTTGATAGTAAATCTGACCCACATTATAGTGAGACTGTTTCAAAAGGCTGTTTGAAAGTATAGGTTCAAAAACCTATAAATTGATATGATCAATATAAAACTAGTCCAATAGCTTCTGAGGTGGAAAATACTGACATCTGCTAGGAAAGAAATAAACTCTGGCCCATCTATCTTTCTTTTTAATTTTTTAAAAGATAATCCAGGAAAAAAAATATTTCAAGGATATAAAGGTGAAATTAAAATGAAGGCACAGGTTACATAATATGTTCGAACCCTGAATCTTTCCAAACAGATTACAACTTTTTCTATGTTTTCCTCCTGAATTAGGACCCCACAACAAGGGGGCGACGCAGCAGCCTTTTGGCTTTTGAGGTTATTAAGTTTAGATTTTTGTAAGAACCTAACCGGCATTTGTAGTCCATAAAAATCAACATTAAAGGCAGCATTCCTGTTATTTCAAGTGACTCAGGATTGGTTTGTCTTTTAAACTCCTAAAAGAAGCAATCAAAACAAACGGAGAAGTGTCAGTTTAAATCTGTAATACATGTTTCTCTCTACTTCCCCATTACTGGGCAAGCTCCTAAAAGGCAAAAACAATTTTTTCTCTTCCCTTTCTTCATTTCCCCTTCCCCTATAGAGTAGAACTTGGCACAAGCCACCAGGAGTTTACTGACTGTGAAGAGACCTGAAAGCAATGCTCTGATGGGCGGTGCCTGTGGCTCAAAGGAGTAGGGCGTTGGCCCCATATACCGGAGGTGGCAGGTTCAAACCCAGCCCCAGCCAAAAACTGCAAAAAAAAAAAAAAGAAAGAAAGAAATTCTCTGATGTCCCTTCCACGACTAGGCACTTGATGTCTGGGGGGCATTTTGTAGGAGGAAACGAACAGTCCAAAATGATGACAGTCACAAAGACTAGGAGGCAAGGGGGTAGGTCTGTTTGCAATGCCCGTGCACCAAATATGCATGCAGATGTTGGAGAGGGTACCGTGGCTGGAAAAGACAACTAGGTCAGGTCACATTTCTCTCACTGGGTTGTAACGAGTTTGCATATGTGCTGTGGAAAGAAGTCAGTTGAGGACCACTCACTAGCACTAGCCACTGTGAAAGGCATATTTACACCATCGGCTAAACCGTCACAACTACAGCCAAGTTAAGAATGAAATAATTTTCTGTTGGATAACTGGGCCTTTTCTCCTTAAAATATGCCTATAAATTCCTCAAGCCGTGGTTTAGTTTGGGTCACATGGTCTGTATATCTGTGTCTTCTAAGTCAGGTTGTATTAAAAGAAATTCATTTGATATTTTGTGGTACTTTATTTTTTATTTGTCCCTATTTTTGACTATTTAGTACAAGTAAAGGTAATACTTGATTTTGAAACCATTTATATGCCAAAAATATATCCTAGGATAAGAATCAAGTTTCTCTGGTTCCACTAACAAGAAGGGGGAAAAAATAGTGAATTCAAGCTTTTAAAACTGACGATGTCTATGAAGAATTGCAATATCTAGACCAGCATATAAGGTTGGACAATTAAGTTTGCGAACTCATTCTAGAAAATTGCTACATATAGCTCCCTACTGAATATCACCACGGTCGACTTTGAGATCCTCCTTTGGGAAACTATTCACTGATGCCAGCGCCTGGTCTATCCTTCAAAGCAGTTTCAGAGCTCTTTTTCTGGAATAGCTATCAGAGCTGTCATCGTACAAGGTTAGACAACTAAGTTAACAAATTTGTCCCAGAAAAAGTGCTACATACCTCCTTGCTGAATATCATTACAGTCACCAAATAGCCACAGGGAGTACTTTAAAGGTGACCACAGTGATATTCAGCAATGAGGTATGTGGCACTTTTTCTAGGTTGAGTTCACAGACTTAATTGTCTGCCCTCAAATATAAAGCACATATATTTTATAGAGAAGAGACTATTCATCCAAACAGATTACATCTAAGTTCACAAAGGAAAGTTTTTATAAAACGTGACTTTATATTGTGACTGAGAGGAACTGAAATAGCTTATATTCAATCAATTGATATTTCAAATGAATGTGAAAAATCGTTTCCAAACAAATTTTAAGTGTGCATTTGTTACGGCTTATCTTATCAGAGTTCGAGTGCAGACTGCAGATCATCATCCAAACATAATGAGTATCTAAGACACATATGACTTCACAGGCTGCACCACGGAGCCAACTACTTTATCAAAAGAACAATAAAAACCCCTGCCCCTCAGCCACGGAGCCCGGACCTCCTAAGTAAGTAAATTCAGAGTTAATCTTGACACAGACGGTACTGTCAAAAGGTGGTGGAAATGTAGTAAAAATCCACAACGTTTGCTCTAGACAAGCCCGTGGGAGGATTGCATGTGACACTCAAGCGTTTCACGTACTTTGCGAAGCCAATGAAGTCTTCATGGTTGGTGTTGATGTAGGAAACCTGGATATCAATCAAAAGGAGGACCTGTGAACCAAAGAGAGACACTTCAGTAAAAACCCATCTTACAAATTGTCAAACTTCCCCAACAACAATAAAAAAAAAAATTGTCAAACTTTAGATTCAACCATTGCCCCTACATTATTTATCTTCACTTCACTTTTTAAAGGATGCTTCAATTAGGAAAGTCACATTCATTTCTCTTCATTAGACTCGTACTGTTATACTCTAAACTCATAAGTTAAAAACCTACTTGAAAAGTTAAGTCTAAGTTAAGTCTAAGTACCAAATGAGGAGAAGAGTATTGTTGTTTATGGAAACGTACTATTGTCTAGTTTCATACAGAATGGAGAATTATCCGATTCTTCTGCAATGTAGGCATCATGTGGCAGGAAGGCCACTAAGGGGCTGCTCTGAGCTTCCTGCTCTTGTACACACCCTATCTGTATCTTCTATAGCATCAAGGTCCGTAAGCGTCTTATCAACCAACCCACAAAGGCAATATACAAATAAATATGAGCCAAGTCTCTGCTAAAATATCTCTTCAACAGAGGGATCGCCCCTGCCTGATCTGTCTAAATTGGCACCCCTATTACTCTCTGTCATCTTACCCTGCCTTTTTTTTTTTTTTTTTTTTAGCACTACCACTAGCAGACGGAGCACGTTTTCACAGGTTCCACATACAGACCTCATCTGTCATTCACTGCTGCATCCTTAGAGCCTAGAACAATTCCTGGAACACCATGTGCATTCAGTCAAGATTTATGAAGGCAGAAACTGAATGTATGTCCCAGCCAACCTGAAAATACCCTAATCATAAGAGACTTACAAACTCTAAGCCAGACATCTGGAAATCCTTCCTTGGAAAATATTCTTCAATGGGAGACAGGAAGCCTGAGAGAGAACAAGAGGGGAGCCGAGCAAGGGGAAACTATAAGAAAGAGGGTTTTATTCCAAAGGGATTCAAAACTGAGCTCCTCTTCCTAAGTTTCCCTTTGCTTTGCAACTGTGCTCTTTTTGCAGGATGCTGAGAGGAACTGATAGGATAAAGGACTTACAAATCTCTGCCTGAACACCTCCAGAGCTCTGCACTTTGAGTTTGCTGAAGAAGCTTTTGATGACCGCAGCGAGCAGGTTTATGCTGCCTCCCTTCATGGAAAGCAACAGTTTGCAGACACAGGCTACACTGTGCTTCCCAGCGGGCACCTGCCCAGGAAAGCTTTCTCTGATCCCCACCTCCTAACCTCACCCAAGAACAGGATGGATCCTGCTGTTACTTTGAGTCTATATCCCATAATTATATACACGTATATTGCTTCCTATACATAAATTTGTGCTTACTGCAAATGTAATAATTTACATAATTTTTGTGTGTGATGTTTCTTTTCTGTACAAGACTGTAACCTCCAGAGAAGCAGGAACTATGTTTGTCTGGTTCACCCTTTTATCCCCAGAACTCAGCATGATACACACGATAGGTGTCCAATAAATACTTGTGGCTTTAATTTCATAACTATCTACCACACTTGAAAAACTTGAATTGAAAGGGAATAATTTATTCCCTTGTGATTAGTATATGGCCACTTATAATAATAATAATAAGTTTCTTACTCAATATCCAATGCTATGAGCTTTGAGGTTTTGCCTTTGTGGCTGATCTCAACTAGTCATCTGACCAAATCTCACTGCGAGTCACAAGGGGACCTGCTAAAAGCAGACTTAAAAGATCACCCCAAATTCACTGCCAGTACCAAAAATAAAGCCATGGCACAGGGGCTATTGGTCAATAACATTATACTTGTATGAAAAAATTTCATATCCTAAGATGTTTCATCCCTTGACGAAAACTGAAGATGTAGGCAGTGTGATCATTATGAGATTTGCTATAGTTTTGCCTCTATTCTCCCAACAATAAACCCACATTCCATTACGTGTTATATTCCCAAATCCATTTGTCCAGAAGCTTATACTAATAAACTGCAGTATTTAAGAACCAATCAATTATTGCCACAATAAGGAGAAAAATATCTACATAACTCTCCACACTGCCAAAGGGTATTGCGAATATATTGGACGTTCACACACATTAACTTGGACCGCAATATAGGAAAAAAAGTGGAAAAAAAATAAAAGCTATGGCTGTTCTCATTCATATTCCTGGAAACTGGGAGTCTGTGTTCACTCTAGGAAAAGAGCCAGGTCGCATGTGGGGGATGAGCAGGAAAATCGTCCCTTTTTCCTCATTTTTCTCACTGTCTCTGAGCCTCTCACATTTTTCACCCACGGCTGCTGCACATGTAGTTGAAGAAAAGTGAAGCCACCCCAGGGAAAAGTGATCACCCACGGGGTCGGCCACTTCCCCGGGCAGCCTCACGGATGGAAGCACCCAGAGTAACAGCTGGCACGCAGACGTGCTCAAAAACCTTTAAGGAAAAAGCTCGGATAGATTTATGGTTTTCCGTAATTTTAATTTTGAAGATTTCCCCACCCCCACACACAAAGCAGAGGTTGGCACCAGTTCTATTTAAAAAAAGAAAGAAAGAAAGAAAAAGAAAAGAAAGAAAACCTCAAAGCAGTTCAGACAAGAGACTCAAGGAAACAGCTGAGTTTCTCTGACCAGATAGTTCAGAAGTACCACACGACCCAGGGCAGCGCAGCGCTCAGAATTCAAACGTGAGATCCAACCCACATGGCATGTATGTGGCCGCACCAGCGGGCACCACCGGACAGCCAGAGGTGTTTGCCACTTCCCTGCCATCTGCACAGGTCCACGTTAGAGGTGACCACTAGTGGCGTCTGCGGCAGGCTGGTAACTGAGACCAGACGGCCTGACATTGTCATGGGGGGGGCGATGCCTGTCCCTCCGCTTAGGCCACACTTGGGGAATGAAGTAATCGCGGCATCGGAGTTGCAGATGGAAGAAAAGTTCCCTTGAAATCAGGAAAGGAAAAGCTTCCTCGTATCTACTGTGTGTCACAGCTCTTGGGAACAGAAACAAAAACAACTAAAATTAACTAGGAACCCAGAGCCATATCTGGATTGCTTCATTGCATCCTCGCAACATGTCTCTGGGTTAACTGCCATTATTGTCCCACTTTATGATGAAGAACCTGAAGTGTAAAGAGGTCAAGTCACTTGTCAGCGGTTACACAGAAAGTACACGGGAGAATGTGAATTCAAAGCCAGGGAGCCTGAGCTCAGAGCCCGCAGGCTTGATGACAATGCAAGGATAGAACGGGTCATTCTGCTGAAATAAAAATTCCGAAACACAAAGTAGGAAGAAGTTAGCAACTGACTCAGCTATGATCACAAAGATGGTTTAAAAAATAATAATTACACTGTTCTTCTTCAGTGTTATTTTTATAGAGCAGCTGTTCTCAACCTCTCTGATGCCACGGCCCTTTAATACAGTTCCTGTGGGTCGTGACCCACAGGTTGAGAACCGCTGTTACAGAGGATCCCTAAGAGTTAAGTAGGATATCTCATCATGTGGCTATCATAAAGACACTAAAATAGAAGTTAGCTCACTTAGGTCAGGAGTACAGCTGATTCCTGAGAATGTTCAATTTTCTCAGCCCAGGAGCAGCCAAGACAGCAGATGGGGATGGGGGAGGATCTTCTGTCCATGAGGCTGTATATCTGGCCTTGGCCTTGATTTCACTGGCTCATGAATTAATATTGACTTATTTATCTCAACTAAGTCATAAGGCCTGTTTTTTCCGATTTTGGCTATTGCAGCTACCCACGAGTGTGAAGGTTGGAAAACAAGTAAAAACTGTATAAACTGCAGTTAATTAGCTTTCAAAGCACGATAAAAAAAAAAGTAGTAACAATGCACCACCTGGCTCGAGCAGAGGCGAGGCTGTGACTGGAGTCATTCACAGATGTCCCAACCTGCAGGGCCTCCATCCCTCGGGCCCTTCCCTTTCCCCGTCCACCCAGCCCCACGCGCACATGCCGTGCATATTGTCCCTCCCGTGGTTTGTTCCACTCTGTCTTATTTTGTCTCTCTTCCAGTTCTCCCTCCCTCCTTCCAACTCACTTGAGAATCACAGAATCTTGGAGTGCTAACTTATAGAGGCTTTCCGAGATAATATAGACCAATGTCCCCATGCTGTACATGAGAAAACAACAGTCCAGAGAAGTGATTTGCACAAGAACACGCTGTTATTTTTGTGGGGAACACATGGCCTAAGTCCAGTGTTCTCACCACAACATCACATGTGCAGCTGTGTCATGGAATTCAAAAGTAGTTAAAGACCTTTGTTTTTTTCCCATTATAGTGTTTTATAAGGAACTGAGGAAAAAAATCCACTTAAATGTAAGGAGATTTTAGTATTTTCATTTAGTCCTTCCCATTTTTTAATGAACTATCCTCACTTGAAAATCATCTAAGTCACAGAGCTAGGATTAGCAGACAATCTTGAGGTCACTCCATACAAGCCACAGACACTCACAAAATAGTTAGAAAAGTTTAAAAGTCCTTAAATTTTTTTTTTCAATCATAGCTTCTATGGATAAGCGGATAAAAAGCTATATCCATTCTTTTCAGAAAAAAATAAAAACACGAAACATTCTGCATCGCATTTTAAGAGTCTGTGAATCCGCAGGCCCATTAAAAGTGAAGAACCTCTGTCTTAAAATGTGGAATGTTTTTGGATTAGTGGTTTTCAAAGTAGAATGCATGCACGTGGTGATCCGTGGGGTACTGACGGAAAAAATAATAGAAGTCCTATTACTGTTTTTAAATTTCATTCTTCTGAAGTCTTTATAGCTGTATAATATAGACAATATTATGTTTATTTTTAACATCCATAGTAGTACAGTAACACATGTATAATTCATTCACTTAGTTGTTCGTTCCACTATTTTTTTTTCTGTGAAGGGCTAGGCCAACTGCTGGAGACCACCAGAGAGCCAGAGACATTTCCCACTTCCCACAAGCTCGCTGCCCACCAGGGAAAGTCTCGTCTTACCTGGTCCTTCGTCTTCCCTTCCCGCTCACGAATGTGGTTTGCAACAATCCTTTCCGTCTCCTCACAGAGTCTGGGGAAGTTTGCCAGCTGTCAGGAAAAACAGATTTGAGTGTTCAAATTCAAAAAGTTATACTACCAAAAAAGAAACAGAGATAAATTATGTTATTTTACAGACGATACTCGTTACAATTCTGGACATGAAATATCATGAATTCCTAAAGAAGAATTTGGGTGATTGAAGAAGCACCACAAAGGATCTGATGTAACCTCATTATCTGAGAGGAAAGACCTCAAAATCAGCAGGGCAACTGCCTAGAAAGAAAGCAGACCCCAAGACACTATCAAGCACCATGCACCAGAGATGACCCATAACAAAGTTCAAAGATGAAGAAGACGATAAGAGAATAAAGGAAAGGATAATGACTGACATTTACGTAGCCCTGCTATGTGCCAAGCTGTACAACAGGCTTCATGAATTACTCCAGTATTCACGGCAATTGTAAATGGTAAATTTAACTATTTACCCCATTCTAAAAAGGAGGAGAGTGAAGCAGAAGAGGTCAAGTAACTTTTCCAAGACTAGAACAGCTCAAAAATGGTCAGTCCAGGATTCTGACCCAAGTCCTAGAGTCCAGAGCCTTATCATTACTCTTTGAGGTTGTTTCACCCCATGAACCCCAAAGAGAATACCTTAATTGTTTAATTCTACCCTAATAAATGTGTATGTGTACATATTTTTTTGCAAAACTATAAAAATAGTTTTGCATGTCAATCACCCCATCTAAATTATGCAGGAGATTATTGAAAACCTATCAATAGTTTACAGAAGTGAATGGATTAATTACAGCTGTTTTTCAACATAAGGAAGAAAAGTCTGGGGGGCTGTGAGGGTGCTCAAAGAGCTCTCCCTAGAAGGAGGGCTTCGTCAGGCAAAGGGGTGTGAGAACAGCTGTGGGGAAGATGATGCTTGTCAGGAACATGAGCGTGCTTCAGTGAAGGCATGGTGTGGGGAGGGCAATGAGCGGTGAAAGAAAGGAAGGAAGATTAGTACAGAAATTAAGGAGGAGGATCTTAAGGCAAAGCTAGAAAGATAGACTGGGGCCGTGTCAGGAAAATCCTCACCAGCTTGTTAGGAATTCTGGTGTTGAAGCCATTCAGAAGGGAAATAATGGTAGCTTCTATTGGGATGGCAGAAGAGGAAATGGAGAAAAGTGGGCACATCCATCCACGCTTATGCCAGGAAAAGATTAATTCCAATTGGGATTTTTTCCAATAACTGTTATATCGGAAAATTGCTATGGTGATTTTTTTATAAGACTTACTATAGTTGAAGGTATACTGAGATTAGTCGTTTAAACTTGCTGGAAAAGTTTCTGGAAAGCAATTTGTTAATATGTGTCAAAAACCTTAAGTACACACACACACATGCACAGCAACCTAATTACCTCACAGGATTCTGATCTAAACTCATAAGAACATTCATCACAGCATCACATAGATTGGCAATAATAAGACAAATAAACAGAAATGTAAACCACCTACATATCAGGGATAGTAAATAAATTAAGGTATAGCTACTTATGGAATATAATATAGTCATTTTAAATCATGTTTCTAATAATATCCAATGACACAGTAAAGCCTTTATAATATGACTCCAAGTGAAGAAAATAAGGCTATTAAATAGGTAATGTGATTATACACAAGCATAATGCTATTTTTGCTAGTTTTGTCCCCTCCAAAACTCTTGTTGAAATGCAATCCCCACTATAACAGTACTGAGCGGTGGGGCTTTTCAGAAGTGAGTGGGTCCTGAGAGCAGCGCCCTCATGAATTAACTGATTCATTGGGAATGCAATTGGTACCTTTATAAGGAGAGGACCAGAGACCTGAGCTAACGTGTTAGCACACCCAGCCTCCTCACCAAGCAAATGATACGCTGCATTGCCTCAGGACTCTGCATGGAGTCCCCACCTGCAATAAGGTCCTCACCAGATGTGGCCCCTCAACCTCAGCCTTTTCAGCTTCCCAGTATCCTGATCAGTATCCATCCCCGACTAGGGAAGATCTGATTGGTAACCTGGTATTAACCACTAGCCTGCCCTGGGCCACCTGAGCATTATTGCCCTTCTGCCCTCAGGAAGCACAAGCTACCAAGGGATTCTTGCTTTTCAGTGACAGCCACACTGTTACAGAACCACACTGCTTCAGAGAAGTAACCACACAAGCAACAGGAGTCCACCAAGGAGGAGTGGGATGCCTTTAACAACATTTAGGAAGTAGATTCCAGCAGAAGGTTATTTTTAAAGTCACCAAAGAGTAGCAACATAAATATTTATTCAGAAATAAAATGCTTGACAGCTGAAGGACCCCAGGCCAGGACATGGCCATCATTATGTCAGGGAAAGGCCAAAATGACAAGAGTATCCCATGAAGTAGAGGCATCTAAGAATGTCTACTGGCCTTGGCAGGAGAATGGATTTTTATGTGTGTGTTTGTCTCCTGACTTTTCCAAGCCTGTTACCACGGGCTCAATTTTACCAGGAGAGGAAACTGCCAGAGCCATAATTTTATACCTATAACCGGGACAACCAAGGCCTGAATAGTAAGGGGAACAAAAGAAAAAAGAACACACTAGGAGAACCTGCCCTCATGGAAGCAAAGCAGGAGAAACATTGACAATGACGCCTAAGACCTAGACTTCAGCGGAAGGCAGTAATAGGAAGTTTGATTACTAACTGATTGACCTTGAACTGATTTGGGAGTGCAGAAATCAAAATCTCCGTTTAATTTTCTCAAACGTAAAGCTCTGGTCCCAATTCCTCTTCAGATACATACAGGAAAAGGACAAAAAATAAAAAACCCACAACCTACTGACATTCACAATAGTTTTTGATGAGGCTTTCTCCCACACATTTCCTTAGCTCATTCAACAGGAGCCCCAGCTCAGCATGTGTGGCCTTCCACTTAGCTTTCAAACATACTATGTTTCTTACTTATGGTACAATCCCAGTTTCCCCAGCCACCTGAATCACTACAATTTTTAGTCTCTTTTGCTCTGGAGGTCAAATTAAATGCTTATGGGTGCTTTATGCTTAAAGTCATCAAAATTCTAATTGTCATGCCTAAATAATACCGATCTAGAAGACACCATCTTTAGATCTTTATTCCTCTGCTGATGTTTTAAGTATTCTGTAAATTGATTTATATAGGATCAAGGCATTAAGATGTTGCCATTGGTTACAATAATTTTACATTCTTAAATGTATATTACATCCGTCATTCACTGGGCAACTGCTGTCACCCAGCTCTGTGCTCGATTTATGTCATGGAACCTGATACTAAAATCCTCATAAAAACCTCACTGTCTCACGTAGCAGATTGACTATACAGATAAATAGTCATTCGAGAGAAATATTTTTCAAAAAAGTAAGAAAAAACAGGAAGAAATAAGTGCTGAAACGTGCTATGAGAGGTGCCTGAGGATTTGATGCTCACATAGAAAGAGTGAAACTTCCACTCAAAGCTGTACATGTATTAAATGGAAAAGTACTTCTAAATAGCTTATTTTTCAAATTACATTGAATAGTCTTAAATAATAAGACAGATTCAATAGAGTAACAATACAATATACATGACTTGTAGGAATCAAAACTTTCAATATTTAATTCTAAGAGAAAATTTTAATTACACATGTTCTCATAGAAAGCAGCAAAACATGTCCAATATTTTAAATAGTATTTAGGGTAGAATTTAATTCTTTTAGTGGGACCTCACTATAAAAATTTAATTTACACATGGAGTCACATCTTTCCTTGGAAGAAAAAATATCACTTGAAAGACATTTCTATCTAATGAAACAAAATTTACGCACTTATAAAATGTATTAACAGGGCGGTGCCTGTGGCTCAGTGGGTAGGGCACCGGCCCCATACACCAAGGGTGGCGTGTTCAAGCCCAGCCCCAGCAAAACTGCAACAAAAAAATAGCTGGGCGTCATGGCAGGCACCTGTGGTCTCAGCTACTCGGGAGGATGAAGCAAGAGAATTGCCTAAGCCCAGGAGTTGGAGGTTGCTGTGAGCTGTGTGACGCCACAGCACTCTACCAAGGGTGATAGAGTAAGACTCTGTCTCTACAAAAAAAAATAATAATAATGATAATAATAAAATAAAAACAAAAATGTATTAACAATCAATGAGATCACAAAAGCCATGCTCTCAGGGTTCTCTTGAAGCAGGCATAAGGCCAGGCAAGATTTCTACAGCTTCAAAACTAACAAGGGTGCTTCTAGCAAAGACGTGGCTTCTTAGGTAACCATTTATTTATAATTCCATACCAAATATCACTAAGAAAATAAACTAAAACCAGAAAAACTTTCTTCTATGCACATCACTTGACTTGACTGGTTCAGCTGACTTAAAGATATGGGCTCTGTTTTTATCAAAAAGTTATAAACCTTCAAACATTGGCCACTGGCTACAAACTGAGTAGCAATGATGATTTTACTGCCCCTAAAAGCATACAATAATTTTATTCCATTTTCTGTGAATTAAAACCCACTCCCATATCCCTAGTAACCCTTTATTTCTGCATGGCATAATGCTGGATTTATTCATAAGATGAAAAAATGTTCATCTGAGTACAATATATTTGCTATGAAAAAGGAAAAGATACGTTCACGTTTACAAAGGTGAGTGAAGATGAGAAGCAATTCTACTATAAAGCATTCAAGAAATGGTGAGTTTCTTCTAAATTACCCAGGGGTAAATGAGAAAGTTCTTATGGGGTGTTCTGTATTTTGAGAGTGGCATGTAAGACTTATAGGAAGACCTAAGTGAGTGACATTAGTAGAGAGAGGAAAGGAGCCAGAGCCCAACCAGGTGGACTGGGGTAAAGTGGTCAGAGAAAAATGAATAGTTTTCTTCTCCAGGTGGGCAAATCCCAAATCTGAAAACCTCAAATATTTTCTGCAATTGGTGGAAGAAACAGGACGGCAAGACTTTTAAACAGAGACATGAAGAGAACTCTAGTGTTATTTTTTGAATGGTAAGGAATAAAAACAAAAGATCTGACCCTGGGTGAGATAAAACTGAAAAATAGTCAGAAGAGGAACAGACTCTTATTTAAGGGCTGCAGAAAACAAGCACAAAGGAGGTCAGGTGGGTTGACACCCAGGTGAGGGTCACAGTCAGGTTTCTTCTCTCTCAAGTTCATTTCTGGTAGATAGCTTCATGAGCAATTAAAATGAAAAAAAGTCAAAATGGAAAGTGGAAGGAAAATCAAGGGCCATGGTAAATTACAAATTGAGAACCAGCTGTAAAGAGCACAAATCCTTTAATGAATTGCAAGATTAAAAGGTAAGATTTCTAACCCTTTAAAGCTGAGGCCCAGGCCAGAATTCCCCATAATACCTAATAAAAGGCTCAAACTTTAATAACGGGTTTGATATGAAGCCTGGGTACCAAAGCCTACGAGGCATCAACTCCATGCAAGGCATAGCACAGAGTTGAGCTGGACTGGACAACCAGAGAAAGTGAAATCTAAGTCTCTTCATACAGCCTAAAAATGCCAGTGGATCTATCTAGACCAAAAAGGGCTTATTTGAGTCTAATGCTTTCAGCCACTCTCCTTCCTCCTACTTCAACTAAACTGAGCGTTAGCTGCCAAGTCAGTGAGACATGATTCATTTATTCTGTCCATTATTCATGCAATAATTATTACTGAAAGCCTGGCTATTTTAGGGGTTGCAAATAGAGCAACGAGTTTAATAAACCAAGCCCTTACTGTGATGGAGCTTACATTCTCAAGACCCCTTCACTGTCCTACAATAACAATAGCAAAAGATATATATAGCGTAATTCACACAGTCCTGTGCCCTGCAAAGAAAAAGTTGCCTAAGTAGATGGATAGTGGTGTATGCGGAGGGGTATGTGTCTCTGGCTGTGTATGTTTAGGGAGAGGGCTGTGCGGCTGTGACAGGGAAGTCAGAGAAATAGTCTGAGTAGGTGGCATGCGAGCAGAGGGGCTGCTACATGCAGATGTTCTCAGGCGCAGCACTTCTAACACTGAGGACAGAAACGCAAATGCACTGTGGTCTGATTTCCTTGGCCTGTTGAAGAAACCAGGAAACTAGTGGAGTTGGAGAGAACAGGGCAGGAGGACGATTTGAGAGACTCTAAGTGGGGCCAGATCATGTAGGGCCTTGTAGACTTTGGATTCACTTGTTTAGTTATGCATATTCAGGACCAGATATTTACCTGCCTAACGCAGAGTAAAATTCACCATTTATTCTAACAGCACTTTTTAATAGAAAAATCTTTTCCTGTATTTCTAATAGCCAACTAAGGTACCCTTTCCTTTTTTTTTTTTTTTGGCAAACATTTCTTTTTCTAAGCAGGAAAAAAAAATCAATTAATTGGTATGATGGCGATCCAAGAATGTGGCTTCCCAAGGGGCCATTAAATGGCACAGTTGCTAAACTGTGGTTAAAAAAACAAGATGTTCCTCTCAGTGCTTCCTGAAAAGACCTTAGCACCCCGTGACGATGCGCTGGAGAAAACAAGGCAAAGAAAAGCAGCTGAAAAGCGATGCCCACCAGAAAAATCCCAAAGTTCAGATGTCCCTGGAGTGAAGCCAAGAAGCTCACAGAGCTCCAGTGTTCCTGTCTTGTCCTCCGGGACCCCAGAGACAACAGTGAGAAAATATCTGAGAAGAAATGCGTTCCCCCGGGTTAGAAGTCTAGCCTTGTGCTTTGTTATTTGAACACATAAATCCCATATGTTTTTCACTGATGTTTATTTATGTGGCTTAAGAAAAAAAAAAGATAGTTAAAATTTTGCACATAAGGCATTCAACATGAGTTGCAAATGAAAACAGTGTTTTAAGTTTATGTATATAAATGCTGTGAGAGAAACAGGCACATATATAATTACAATATGGTTAGAACAGCTCTACATTTCCACATTGCCTGGACAAGTCTCCATTTCTTCCTGTTACTCCAATGAAAGTACTAAGAACACCCTCTTTCTATCACAAAAATCTCCTGCATTGGACCATAAATTATATAGTCGCCTTATCTATCGCTCAAGTTCAAAAGGGGACCAGTGATAAAGTCCCAGCATAGTTAATTAGAACTATTACGCTTTGCAAAAGATTTTAATTATACCAGTTTTAAAATAAAAGAAGGTGAAGGCCAAAGTGACGAGGCCAAACGTCAAGACTGTCAAAGTGAGGCATAAGGAAAAGGATAGATATTTCAAAGAAATATCATTTCATCATTTTAAAAGAAGTGACTAAAATACTCTTTTTGAACCAACTACATATTTCTCTGGCCTCGGGGTAACTTTAGAACATCTAACATGTTAGTAGTTATAGACTCCCCCTTATGTAGGGTAAGTCACCACGTCAGGTCGTAGAGAGAAGATGATACAATGCCCAGATCTTTCATAAAAGGAGCTTATACTCGGCAAGAGAGGCACTCACATAAACAAATAAAGATAAACAAATCACAATACATAATACACACAGAGCATCATAAGTGCTGTGATGGGAATCACCTGCAGTTGGTACCTGCAGCACTCAGAAGGGAGTGAGGATAGAGACTAGGAATGGACTCGCAGAGGCCCCCTCCCCGGATGAGATTAAAGAAAAAGTCGTCACTGGGCTGGCTCTTAAAAACAAGACAGGATGACCAGTAAAGGCAGGAGGGAATGGAACACATTCTAGAAAGCAAGAATCAAATATGCAAAGGCCAAAGACCTAAACAATCTTTGAGGAGAGGACCAATCCCTTGGGATGTCTGAGGCAGGCGGTGTAACCAGCGGTGTGGTTGCAGAGGTCTTCAGAGAGCAGACGGTGAAAGTAAGTACAACCCCAAATGAGCTGAACTTGACTCTCAAGGCTTTGAGGAGCCAATGAATAATTTTAAGGATATACACAAACATATATACACACACATGCATACGTATATCTGTATTTTATTATAGAAAGATCACTTTGATAACAGCAGGTAGGATGAATTTGAGGTGACCAGGCTGGGAGGTAGAAAGATCAGATAGGAAGATAGAAGATGCTGGGTGATGCAGGATAAATACATACACACACACACACACACACACACACACACACACACACACACATTTAGGGCTTCATATGGAAAGAGAATAGCAGCAGTGGTCTGTAGACAGTTTCTGTAAAGAGGCTTGAACTGGGGGTATAGAGTTGGGAATCACCAATATTTTTAAGGTGTGATCTGCCAGAGAGGAAAAAATAGGAGAAGAAAACCAGGAGCAAGGTCTGCAGGACTCCGGTGTTGAGAGGCCGGCAAAAGCAGACACACACGTGAAGGAGCTGGGGGAGGAAGTCAAGAGAAAGACAGAAGAGCCCATGAGACAGAGAAGTCCGCTTCAAAAAGAGGGCAGAACATAGCATCAGGGATAAGAGTGTCCACTATGTCTGGCAATCAGAACTCCAGCTAGACTTGGCCATAATCATTTCCATAGAGCGGTGGGGGGAAGCCAGATTTCAGCTGAGAAATTTACTGGAGACAAGACAGTAAAGATAGCAAAGCATAAATTACTGTTTTCCCAAGGAGTCTGGCCATTCAGAGGGGAAAAATAGGGCAACAGAATAGGTTTTTATCATCCCTCTTTTTAAAATTAGAACAGACACAAATATATTTATATGCTGACTTTTTAAAACTTGTGATGGAGAAGGTGAGGATTCAGAAAACAGAAGAATCAAAAGAATACTCTCTTTAAGTGAGAGTACAGGTCAGGGATCCTACCTCATCAGAGACAGAGAGTGAGGCTAAGAATACAGGTAAGTTTGGGGCTGAGAAGACAGGAAATCAATGTTCTCCTTTATGAAGCCCTATTTCATCTGTGAAATCATCCCTGAAAGTGAAGATGAAAGTGGTGAGTGAGGCGTCTTGAAGAGACTGTTAAAAGTTTAACAGTCTGTTGGGGAGAATACAAAAAGTCACCAATTGATAATATGCTAAAGCGTTACTATGCACCACCTAAGATTAGACTAGGGTAAGAGACTCAATGTATTATGGCGCCAATTCATACAAATGGATGATTATCTCCAAGCTCTTCAGGAACCTTGGCAAAATGGAACTAAAGACAAATTGTAAGTTTTATCAGCTTGAGAGTTTTATCAGGTGGCAAAGTTAATCCAAGCAGAGCTGAAATAATATAGAAAAAGGTAAGGCACACATGCATCTGCTCCAACTATCCTTTTGAGCAGGAAGAGGCAGTAACAGGAGGCTCCCACTTTATGTATTTTTGTTTTAGTTTGTCTTATTTTTTTGAGACAGAGTCTCAATATGTCACCCCGGGTAGAGTGCCGTGACAACACAGCTCACAGCAACCTCCAGCTCCTGGGCTTAGGCGATTCTCTTGCCTCAGCCTCCCAAGTAGCTGGGACTACAGGCACCTGCCACAGTGCCCAGCTACTCTTTGTTGCAGTTGTCATTGTTGTTTAGCAGGTCCAGGCTGGGTTCAACCCTGCCAGCCTGGGTGTATGTCGCTGGCACCGTAACCACTGTGCTATGGGCACGGAGCCAGGAGGCTCCCACTTTAGTGATGTGTCCCAGACATGTGTCCCAATTTCGATCCACCATCAGTGAAGTGGACATTAAACTTTCAAAATGGAGTTCTTCTACTGATGGCTCAACAGTTGGCTCAAAATCTAAAGATGGTAGAAAAGAGCGATCATTCTGCAACCCCTGGAAAGAGAGTTTATAATGTCTTGGAAAAACATTTACTGATAATGGCTAGGACTGCTCAGGGAAGTATGGTGCTAAGCATGGACAGACTCTAGAGCTGCTGGAGCCAGAGATCTTAAAAACAGCAGCTGCTGCATGTTGGACATGATCTCTGCCCAGACCCTGAGGTCTTCCAAGCTCAGGCTGAACTTGGGATAGATAGGAAGAATGTAGGCAAGGTTCTAAAGGTCCTGATGAATATAAGAGAATGACCAAAGATTGGTGGGGATGGTGAATATAAGGGAAGAGGTGGGACAGCTGGTACCACTGTGGCCTTCATGGAAGACTTTTTACAGGAAGGTGAAGGAATAGTGTTTGGAAGCCACAGAAGGGGAAGTAGGCAAAGGTTATGCCCGATCAAAGCCCTTAGATTTTCTTTGTTTGGGCCAACAAATACCCTTCACTGAAGAAAGCAATGGGGTAAACAATAATCTCAGGGATAAAGCTAGATTTTATTTTATTTATTTTATTCCAGGAAAACTATAGAATGTTTAGAGAAGACAATAAAAATATATAGGAGACTGCTCCAAGGAGCAGAGTGGAAAGGGAGGTTCAAAGGATAGAGAACAAGAATAGAAGCCAAAATGTGTCTGGGAACAAGCTGTCTCATCCCAGGCCATCGGAACTGACTGTTGGTATTCCAGTAAGTCGGATAAAATGGGAAATGATAAAAAATGATTCATACATACCCTAAACACTTTCTATAACTTAAAACATAAATGTACACACATGTGCCAATCTTTTGATGTAAGGCCGAGGCCTGTTCTCTGCATATGGATCTGCTGATTGGAGTTATGCATCTTCTGTCTTATATAAACCACATCCTTCATCTACCATTTCCAGTTTTGCTTTCTTTAAAGTGAAGGGAGAACCTGAAGACACTTGCGAACTCATAAATGCAGAACCTAGCTAGATTTTTATAAGCCCCCTTCTCAAATACACACATTCTTTTGCAGTTATCCTGCCCAGTCAGTAATGAAGTTATTGCAGCTAATTCAGCTTCGTTTTCAAAGAAACAAAACATCTTTTCTGAATTTGATGAGCTTATTTATTCTTCATTTAAAGTATATAAATAAGTATATATAAGCAATACAACTGGATAAATAGGTTTGAAACAAACACATCCTTATAAAAAGAAAAAAAAAGTTAATTGGTGGGCTCAAGAGTACATGGGCCACCTAAAAAGGAAGCCTTCTGGCTGAGGGGGGAGGTCCTTGTGGTTAATGGGGAATGCAGTATCAATTAATCCTGTAAGTCAGACAAGAGATTAAGAGAGCTGTAATTGTATAGGTGACAAGATAGGTTGCATTTTGAAGGGCAGACAAGGGTAGCAGGCATGTGAAGTGTTATTAACTGGCTTCACGTTTCCAAACAAAGAGTTGTCATAAAGATTGCTTTCTTCATCCTCATGTACATTCTTTTCCCTGTCCCTCCATCCCTTAACTCCTTTGCTTTTTCTGTTTTGGAGAAGAGAGACCAGGAGTTTAGGGAACAAGGAGGAAGAACAGTAAAGAGCTCTGGAGAAGGGTTCTGAACCTCTGGAGCTACTTCCGGGTCCCGAGCTACTTCCACTTACTCCTTTTCTTTTATGATTCACATCTAGGAATTCAGCCCGTTGGCTTCTTTCATTATGAGCATCTTTTCTTAACCTGAGCTTTTTCTGCCAGGTAACTGGGGTCCAAAATTCATAGTCATTCACATTCTCTCATTCTTTCTCTTTTTTCCCACTGGTTTTTCCCAAAGGTTATTCCTAGTGACTACATATACAGGGAAAGGTAACAAAAAATAACAAAAACAGAAGCATCTGTACTTTTAAGAAATGCTCAAAACACCAGTGTTAACTGTGTTAACTTTTGGGAGGCCCATGCTACCCTAGACACCATCACCAACTCTCTTACATTTTCCACTACAAGACACCCCTTTCATGTCCCAAGGAATTCAGCACACATTCTTCATATTCCTCAGCGAGTGGTCTCCCAAACTGGGAAGTCTCTCCTCATCACTCTACAGCAGAAATAGGAATACTGGCTGCCACCAGAGTAGTAATTTATAGATGAGCCACCATGTACTGAGCACTTCAGCAGGTAATTGGTGTGTTAGGTGCCCCATAGGATCAGATGTCAGCTTGTTTAATCGTCACCAAGATGGGGATATTATTATTATCATATTCCCCACTTCATGGATAAATTAACAAGACTAACAAGAATTAGTATGATGACTGAGGCCACACAGAAAGTTAAGTATGAGGGCCAGGACTTGGACCTCGGAGGCTGGGCTCTTATCTGCTACACTACACTGCCACTGTCAGAATACTCAGGTTCAAGTGGAATTCATCTATAACTTAGAAGAATTTTCTTACGGACATACACAACATCAATGAGTGCCTTTTCCTAAAAAATGACCCCCATCCATGTACCACAGGAAGAACGAGTTTAGTGCATTTACCTAAAGTCATTTCTCTGTTTATGACAAGAAGAAAATACAGATGACTAAAATATACTCTTTCTGGTCTAAGCAACCCTATTTGGAATGATAGAAGACAGTATGTCTGCCGGCATGAAAGCAATTCCCACAAGCCTTCCCCTTAGGCAACTGCACAATGTCTATAACAAAGCAGGGGAGTGTGGTTGTTAGGGAAAGAGAATCAAGCAATAAGCTAGGAAAGATGAGTGAACCCAACAGTCACTTGCTAAAAACTTAAATAATCTAAACTTACCTTTTTGGTACACTTTTTGACGGTGTTGATTAATTCTTGTATTACCAGATCTACACTCTTCAAGGAAGGCCCTTTCAGCTTCACGATCTGTTTCTTGACTATTGCTTCAAATGCCATATCTGGAGTAAACAACCCTGTCCTGATCATGAGAAAAAAAGGAGCACATGAGATTGTTAAAAATTGAGTAATACTCAATAATCTTTTGATATATGTTTAAATTAAGATGCCACTTAAATTAAGTGCAATAGACCAAGTTATCCATAGCACTGTTATTGTAATATCTTCATTAACTGCTAAACCATAATAAAAGGTCCATATCTACAGAAGATTACACTAGCTAAAACAGTGTCCAAAATGTTTACACGGCCTCCAACATGACCTTTAACAAATATTTACCTGTAATTTGTCTTACCTCACTGTTTTACAGAGATTAAAAAAAAATGCTACAATAAAAATGGTGCCCTAAATTTAAATTCCTATTGCTAAAAGATTCCAGAAGTAGTCCTCTCTTGCCCTTTGTGGAGTGGCAAGTAAGCCTTTCTTTTGGTACACTGAAATAGTGGAGTCTCTGAACTACTTGATTTATTCTTTTCACAGAGCTTTTATATTACAGTGAGCTTGGGGGTTCCCAACCTGAGGTCCTGGCCTGTTGAAGAAAGAGGATAGTAAGCGGGGCCAAAGACTAATTTCAATATTTCAAGATGCCTAGATTATGGATTTTATAATTTACAAAAATTATAAATTATAGGCAAAATAGAAAGGATCTTCCTTTTGGCTAAAATTAATTCAAACTTGTGTCAAAATAATGCTTTCCTTATGCCGAGGAGGAGGTCAGGGAAGCTAATATACTGTACATGTCCATGTGTATGCATGTGTGGGTGTTACATAAAAAGTGAAAAATGATCACTTGTATGTAAACAAAAAGTCAACAGAGAAGAGCTACAACAAGAGGGCTCCCTGAGCTCTGAGCATCCACCATGACTTAAGGTTTTGGCACTGGACCTTCCCCTTCCAAATGCTCTTCTCCTCCCCTTCTCCCTTTTATCTGATTAACTTCTCTTCCTTCGAGGCTCAATGGTACAGCACGTCCCTGAGGAAATGTCTATTCCTTCCCTTGCACCAGCTTCACTCAGCTTCCCTTCTTATCATTCACTTAGCACCCAGTCCTCACCTCTGTGTCTAACTATAGTAATCATATTACACCATCACTGTAATTTGTCCACACTGGGCACAGAATAAAATCCAAATCATTTAGTCTAACATTAAAAACTGTCCACCGTCTGCCTCTACTCTTCCTTCATAGTTCTTTTCCTCCTTCTTCATGCACCTGATGTCTCACTCAACTTGCCTTTATTCATACTAATATTTTATGTCTTTGCCTTTGCCTGGGATATTCACTTCATCCTTTCCACAATTTCAGCCTACCCAAATTCCACCAGGTTTTCAAAGCTCAGATCAAAAGCAAGCACTTCCCCACACTCCTGCCCAGTCTTGCTGCTGAGAAGGTCTTCCTTTTCTGAATCTCAACATTTTACTTCACTCTGCAATAAGCCAGGCATGTGTTTCCGTCCCATTACTATCCTATAGATAGAGGTGTTATCCCATTAATCTTGTTTTGCCCCACACAAACCGTCTCTCTCCCTGGCTAATGGTTGACTCTCAGTGTTAGCAAAACATGGAGGAAAAATAAAACATCTCTTCCATCAGGTGCCTCGTGCAAAGATGGCTTCTACTATTCATGCAAAGAGACTTACAGGGTCTCTTTTCAACATACCTCAACTGGCCCGTTAGCAAATGCCAAGTCACAGCTGACAACAGATAGGGACTTCTCCTGCAGATGAGGTAATCTATGAACTGGGCAGCCTAAGTTTTATTACCTTAATTCAGGATGCTTCGACTTAACATATGCTCATTAAATTATGTTTAGCCTCGGTGCATGAACCAAGAAACATGTGTTTTAAAATCCTATCCCCTCAATGTGATGGTTTTAGGGAAGTGGGGCCTTGGAGAGGTGATTAGGTCATTAGGATGAGCCTTCATGAATGGGGTTAGAGCTCCTATAAAAAAAGGTCTGGGAACTAGGTCTCTTTCTGCCATAGGAGGGTACCATGAGAAGTCAGCAGTCTTCAACCTGGAAGAGGATTCTAACCAGAACCCGCACGCTGGTACCCTGATCTTAGACCTGCAGCCTCCAGGACTATGAGAAACAAATTTCTGCTGTTCATAAGCTGCTTGTTATAACAGCTTGAGCTGAGCTATACACACACACATATACACAGGCACACACACACACACACACACACACAATACAGCTTGGCCTATTGAAGTCATTCTCTCAACAGGCAAGGATGAACTCAAAAGTAACCACCTCCAGTAATCTTTCCCAGACTTGATCCACAACTCCAGTCAAAATCAATCTATCCATTCTCTGTGTAAGTAATGATCACTTATGAGCACATCAGGCCTCCCTCCCTAAAACCGAAGACCCTAGAAACCAGAGCCAAAGGCTCATCTGTGAATTCCCTATTGTACAGAGTGCAGAGAGCATTTTTGCTTTTTTTAATTGGAAAAAACTGACTATAACAATACGGGAAGCCATCATTAAATGCAAAACTAGGATCTCCTATTTCTTACTCCCACCTGTGCACTCTGTTCAGTGATGAAAAGGCTACTTTACCAGCCATTTATAAACATTCATTTTCTTATGGTAGCTTGAACTGAAGACAAGAAAAATGTGAACCACTTGCCTGATTCCGTGTATGTTTTTGATTGCATAGCTTATTTCTCTTCTCAATTCTTTCTCATTGAACTCCATCTGCAGATGCAAAATGAGCCATATTAATTCCATGGAATAATAATATTGTTGAATATACAGAATGAGATTTGACTTAGTTATTAATAAACGGATACTCATGTCTCTCCTAACCTAGACCCAGATGGTCAAAACATCTGTTTATATAAAGTTCAAGGCAACATAGAACACTAGGGATTTCTGGGAGTTTTACCGCAACAGATTTTAACTCCAGTTTAGATACACAGTGCAATGCATAAAGCATGCCTTCTGGACATAAATCTAGCCATTCACTTGAAATACATAATTCTTCATTCTGATGTGAATATAAGTAAATCTGAAGGCACAGGCCAGTATATAAATGAGGGCATCCCCCAATGTGCAACAGCAGTGCAGCTGTCCTGAAATTAACAATGGCCGCGTTTTGTCCCCGCCATTTTAACCACCTGAGCACAAGGCTTCTTTGTAGAAGAAAATTAATATTTCACCAAGCCAACACAGGAGAGATTGCTGAACAAATATTTCCCAGAAGTCCTAAGAACCGTAAATCTGCTTGGAAGTAGGATCAAAGTGTCAGAGAGCTTAGACCTGCAAAGAATATTCAGGGAACACCGAGTCCAGCCCCTGCTTTCTGAGACTTGGCCTCTCCAGCCTCATTGTCTGTCTGTTTCCCCCACACACGTTGTGCCCTACGATGATGGATTGCTTCAGGGGCCTATCCACACCCTCTAGCCTCACAGCTTTTATTGCTCCCCCCTTTTTGTCTGAAACACCCTCTTGTCCTACCTGCCTTCTCCTGCTGAACTAGCTGCTCATCCTTCCAAACTCAGCTTGTAAGTCTGGCTCCTTTACACATTTGGGCTGGGATTTACGTCTGTGGGCTGTTTCCATAACACCTGGTGTTAATGAAACTATCTATTTACTCATCTGCCTCCCACGGCAAGACATTAGCACCCGCTTCTTTGTATGTGAGGCAAGTAGTGTAGTCCCTAAAAAAGACTTGACTGCCTGTTGGGCATTTGACCCTTAGCATGCCCAAAACACAACTCTTGATTCACATCACCACACAAGCAGCTTTTCTTCAGTTTTCTTCATCTGATGGGCTCCATCCATCTTTCACTCAGCTGTGAAAGCCAAAACCTTAAGAATCATCCCAAATCTTCTTTCTTCCTTTCCCCATATCAGTTCAAGCCCTATAGACCATACCTCCAAAATATCAAAGCCATCCATTTCTTGCCACCTTCTCTTGCCACGGCATTTCTACTGAGAAGCTAGGGAAGTGTACGTTTCAGGATTTCTCCCTGGCACTAGCCTCTTCCAAGACTCTATGTCTGTGTGTTTTTAAGTTTGTATTCCTCTTCTCCTGAGGGGCCTTCAAAATTGTACAAGCTTCAGGTCCTACAGAAAGTGCATCTAACCTGGTCTGGCCCTGCTGTTTTCCCAAACTGCCTTGTCCTTGCCCCTTTACAATACAGCAGGCATAGTCTCCTTTTAGAATAATCAACCAACACGAGTCATACCCTTGCTTACAACTCTCCTGTAACTTCCCTTTTTTTTTTTTTTTTATGCCGGCCCGGATTTGAACCCATCACCTCTAGCATATGGGGCTGGTGCCCTACTCCTCTGAGCCACAGGCGCCGCCCGTAACTTCCCATTTTTAAATGTAAACATCTTATGTCCACGTGAACCTAGACAGCCCTGCTGCATGAACTTGAGCTTCTTTTCCTTCTGAATCCCTGACATATCCCTTCCCTTCCTCAGCCTCATCAGTTCTTCATCTGCCACACTCCTTCCCACTTTAGGGCTTTGCCCAAGGTTGCTGCGTCTGCCTTGAGTGACCTTCCTCGCCCAGAGTGTTACAAGGCAAGTAGCATAGTCTATGGGCACCACCATTTGTAGCACTCTGGGCTCAGCTTAGATGGCCCCTACGCAGACAGAACTTTCCAAAAACCCCTTTAAAAGTGGCTCGCTCAGTCCCCATCTCTCATGTCATAAAAGCACTTGATATTTTCTCATTTTGTCTACTTGCTAATTTTCTGTCTTTCTTTCCTAGGCAGGCAAGGACCTTCTCTGCTCTGATCACTGGCACCTAAAACTTTGGAGCATAGAAGGTGCTGAAAGAAACCCTTTTAAATTTACAAGACAACAAGTAAACACCATAGGAAACTCAATTAGTGTTTTTTGAAATAATGTAATTAGATCCCATTAAGTAAAACCACACTGAATTCTCTCCTGAATTTCATTACCTGAGCATGGAGGTTTTATTCAAAGAACTATCTTTGTCTCATAACACTGACATACTATTTTATCAAGAGTTCTGTAAAACAGAATATGGAATGAATGAAACAAAAGAAAAAAAATGGTACAAACCTTTACTATCTCAAAAGGAAAGCGTTCGTGGAAAATACGATTGATCTTAGCACCACCTGAGAGTTCCAGGGTATCCACTTGGTCCCCTGAACCTTCGATTCTCTTTTCAAAGTCCACAGCAAATTGCTGAACCATCCTGTAATTGTGACAGAGGAAGAAACTCAGTTAAAGTTCCAAGCTTTTGCATTCCTCATTTGACTTCACTATGGTTTTCCTTCAGGTTCCTTCTCTGGTGTTCTTAGTGGCACCTACTGGTAGGATTAACAATACACTCTATTCAGCACTCACAATGTGATTGCATGAAACAAATATTGTCAAAATGTTAGACATTTAATTCGAATAAATATTTCTTAAATATTTGTATTTAAATGCATTCGGTTCATTTGGTTGCAACTATGAAATGATACTTGAAGAATACTTACATTAACAATTAAAGTTAAGCCAGAAAATTCTATGCAGAAAAGTCCAATGAACCTAGGGCATCACATTTGTCTAGCGTTCCAGGCGCTCCAGGCAACCCCCCTCATACTCTTTGAGCTATTGTTCCTGCCCCCGATATCACATCTCTCCTCCTCATCCTGTACATTCATCCTAAGTGATCTCAAGGGCGCCCCAGCTGCAGAGGTTATCAAGAAACTAGTTTTTTATGAAGAGAGTGAGTAGCCCCTATGCCCGACTGTCTACGGCACATTTATTTACTCTTAGCTGCCTCAAACTCAACACACCTAAAATGGAACTTTTCAGCTTCTCTCACTCCCAAATCTGCTGATTCTCCCTCATTTCTGAATTCCCCTCGTAGTGGGTGGTACCACCCACCCAAGGCAGAGAATCTGGGGCATCCTGCATACCTCCCTGTCCCTTACCCTGCATTTCCAGGGAGCCACCAGCTGTCAGTCGTTCCCCCTCTTCACGTCCCTCCGAGTACCTATCTCTTTCTCTTCAGCCACCCTCAGCCCCACCAACACTGCCTCGGTCAGCCCTCAGCAATGTCTCGTGGGATCACTAAAGTCACCTCTAGATGACCACCCGTTTTGGGGTTTCTTTCCATCAAGGTCAACACAGACTTGTGACTCCATGCCCTACTACAATGAGGTCTGGCCTTGTTTTTCAATGGCTCCTCACAATTTGATAATAAAATCAAAATTCCTTAACCCATCTCCCAAGATTCTCTACGGTCTGCCCCTGGCTGTCTCTTTAGCCCATCACTCACCACTCAGCCCGCTCACCTTCCAAGCCAACCAGAAGAAAACCATTTGCAGCTCCCAACTGTCCCGTGCCTCTCTGTCTTTACATTTGTTTTTCTTTCTGCTCGGAACACCATTCTCTCCATCCCTTGCTGCTTTGCCTGGCTAATGTTTTCTTTTAATTTTCCAATATTTTATTAGGCAATTTTTCAAACACACACTGCAGTTGAAAAAAATCATACAGTGATCAGCCATACACCCACCACACACATTTCATAATTTTTTTCATCTTTTTCACATGTAGGGAACTGGCTCGTAGGGAGGCCACAGGTTTTGTGCCCCTCATCACAATGACCCTAGCTTCCTGTTGGGTGTGTTATAGACAGAGAAGCCATTTTTCAGGCCCCCTGCTCTGTGCACACCCCTTGCCTAGCTAATTTTTATCTGTCCTCGAGACTCAGCTCAAGCATTAGTTTTTCCAGGAAATCTTCAGTGATCTATGGCCCTGTTCACCACCGCTCCTCATTGTCGCCCCTATTAAGGGCCAGATCTGCTTCCTGAGCATGTTTCTAGCACAGCACTTAGCAGAGGGCACGGCCATTGCCCTGGCCAGCAGTCACTCTCACAAGGGCAAGGACTGCGCATTTTATTTATGTTTCCTTGTTCAGCAAGTTAAAGACATTCAATATATATTTGTTCACGGAAAGAACAAGATGGCTGGCTTAAAAAAAAATGTACAAAGAAAATAACTACTTCCACTTGTCATAACTAGGTTTAGAAACTAATTTTGACATAGTGGAACTACTGTCCAATTCAAAATCTAATAGGAAAAAAATGCAAACTGTCTAAAACTTGTACCTTTTCATTCTCTTCCATCAAAATCATGAGTGAGTTAAAAGTAACTGCAAACTATTTAGGCCAGAAAAGCTAGAATGTAAATGGGTTTTGCTATGTTTGTGCATATGCTAATGTTACTTTTTAAATAATATTAAGAAAGGTATAATATGACATATGGATTGAAACACCAAGAAATTTTAGAAAATATAGCCACTCACTTCCCCCAAACCCTATACTCTGGCACCTGGTCCACTTACTGATCTAGAACAAGCTGTTTCAAAGTTCACACTTTTACCTCGCCTTCCTATTTCTACCCAACAAACTCCTCTCATATGTCAAGGTCTCAAGAATTTTCCATGAACTCACACCCTTATTTACATATAACTGTAGCCTCATCTGGACTCCCTTAACATTTTATACTTACAAGAAACAGTATTCCTTAGATTTTAATACAATAAATTGCTTATATGTCCATGTTCCCCTGTTCTACTATGACTTCTTGAGGGCAGAAATCCTATTCATTGTTGAATTCCTGGCATATAACACAGAACCAGACCCTTAGTGCATGAAGAGATTAGAAGAGAAAGAAAGAATGAAAGAAAGAAAGAGAAAGAAAGAAAGAAAGAAAGAAAGAAAGAAAGAAAGAAAGAAAGAAAGAAAGAAAGAGAGAGAAAGAAAGAAAGAAATAAACTGTTCAGAAAGCACAGGACCAGGAAAACAGAGCTGAATCTTCCCCCATGAGTCAAGTATCTAACTGTGAAAAATTCTACCATCTCAGTCCAATAAAGTCACAGAGACAAGACCCCATCTTTGAGAATAATTTTAGTTGGATGTAAAGGTAACGGCCTAGGAACTAAACAGAAATAGTTTTTCTTTCTCTCTTACTTAAAAAATTCCTACAAGGTCTTAACCAAACCCAAGAATCAAAAAAATAAACTAGGGAAGAGTTACATCCAAGCAAAAAAATTTCCTTGGTATCCTTTTATCATTTTTTAGATAAGGAAATAGAAGATAATACATTTAAGATGTTTACTTAAATCAGCATTTAAAGAAATGTTATTTATGGGCATCTGGAAATCTCCCCATAAAGAAATTATATTGTGAACTTTAAATGCCAAATTCACATTGTAAGGAAAAAGTTCACTGAAGACGAATGAATGAATGAATGAATGAATGCCACATTCCAGGTGTTTTGATCCTCATCTTTAGAGGTAGAGCTCAGGTGTCCTGGAAAGTAAGCAGGGCAGGGGAGTTTTCTGGTTGTGAGGGACCTGATGCAAGGTACACTGCAGCCATGAAGAGACAGATGATGTCAGAGGGGTTAGGGGAGAGAATAAAGGTGTAAGGTACAACAAGCTGTTAATTCTCAAGCAACTTTGCTGTCCTATCCCACGTCCCTTCAGAGACAACCTGAGGATAAGATGAGAAGGAGTGTATAAAGGAGCGAAAAGATAGCTGATGATGTCCTCATTTGCATTTCTAAAGGTTTACATTAAAATCACTCCCAAGGGGTGGGGAAAGGAGGAGCAGAGAGAGGGAAGGAGCGAGGGGGTGGGGTCTTGGTGTGTGCCACACCTTTTGGGGGCAAGACACGATTGTAAGAGGGACTTTACCTAACAAATGCAATCAGTGTAACCTGCTTTCTTGTACTCTCAATGTATCCCCAACAATTAAAAAAAAAAAAATCACTCCCAAAAATAAAACAAAATTTAAATATGGCCTTATTAAAAAAATATATATATATTATATATATATATGGCCTTATTGTCTGTATTCTTTAAAATTAAATGCTCAGCTCTCATTCCACTGAATAATGCACATAGAAAAATTACATAAAGTGATTGAAATAAAAAGTAAGTACAACTGACATCGATAGCAACAGCTGAAAAATACAAATGGCGTTTTCATCTGAATTTACCCATTTCTCAGACTAAGGAGAAAAAAGTCCTGCTGAGTTACCACTACTGGTTTTATTCACTTAACTGAATCCAGTCTTAAAAATACAATTAAATTGGGCATGGGGAGTGCTAAATTTATAATTACAGAGTAAGATCAATAATTTCTCTTCAATAAAACATGAAGATTCAAGGGTCCCTGTAGAACATACAGTGGGCCTCATGTATTTTACTTGCTGTCTCTCTGTCAAACCTAAAAAACAACATGACAAATAGACCAAGGCAAAGGCAAACTGAAGAAATCAGTTTAAAAGGCTGAACAAAGGAAGGCAAAGGTGACGTACTGCAGCAATGCTTTGGTCTTCCTGGTGGGGTCCTCTGGTTTGAAGTTTTTGTAGGCTTCTACTTCGTGTTCTATGGACAGCAACTGTCCCTGGAGTTTGTTCCTGAAGTTAGGCAGCGTATCTCGAATGTGGTTGGTAAGTTGCTAAATAAAACAAAACAAAAATCATGCATGCATATAACGATGGAGCATTAACTCATGAGATAGAAGTCAACCTCTACTGTTTTCCTAATCATTCAAAACTTCAAAAATCATTTGAGACTATATATGTAGACAGATAGTGAGAAGAGACAACTCTCTCCTCTACCACCCATTGGAGATGCTCAAAATTCCTTCAATTTCATTCACTCCCTTGTTATTTCTTTATGTCTGGGGAAACACTGTCAAAATGCAGCTAACATTGCTAATGAGGCTGCCCAATAACACCTTAGTGTTTATTAACTTGACTTGTCAGATCCCCTGCCTCATAGAAAGGAACCTTAAGTTAGACTGCGGTAGAACGGAAGGTGGGAGTTACAGGTGCTGCCTGATGTGCCCAAGACTGATGGCTCATCACTCGGAGTGACCTGTCACTCAGAGTTCAGGTCCTTGAGGTGCCACGCAAAACTGTCAGCTACTCCTACCTCCACCTCCGTGCCCCAGTCCAACTCCAGTGGCTCACCGATTTGTGCCTTCAACGGACTAACTCTAGAACTTCCATGACTGAGTGGGGGAAAGCTCTCTCGGCTTTTGACACCATGAACTGACCGTCAGGCTGGACATGCCCAGGAGCTGGCACCATAATAAGCTCAGTACAGTGAAAAGTTCTCTAAGACAGTGTCTAAGAGTAGATAATTAATTAAAAGCAAAGGGAAGTTTAAAAACTCAGATTGTTTAACTCTCTGCTTTATGTTCTATTACAATGCAGTTTAAAGAAAAGTCCTAATTAAAAGAAAAAAATAAAAGATAACCTTGAATTTCTTAAGTAATAAACTTGAAATCAAGAGAAAGAGAGAATATAAGCTTCCAAGAAATACAAGAAAAAGAAAAGTAAAAGGAGAATTAATATACCCAGACTGGCTGAAGAAACTATTTTAAAACATCTTTATGCTTATCTGAGGTTACCTGAATATATCTATTCAATAAATCCGCAGTTATTTAACTGTCAATAGTTTACAATCTCTTGCCCCCTGTTATGAACGGTTATTTTAGAACCTTGGCACGTGTAGCTGTTGAGGCGATAAAGCAGGGAACAAAAGAACAGAGAGGACTGCACTCCCCATAGCAATGTCACAAGACACGGGGACTGAATCTAAGGGAGGGACCGGCAGCCACCTGACCACCATGTGAACTGCTGACTACTAGAAATGCTTCACTTCCATTTTTTGCGTCTCAAATATCTCCATGGGAAAGCAATATCGTGGACCACTCTTGGCTTTCTGAAACACTTCTTTCCTTGGCTTCCACATCTCCAGCTTCTCTAATTTTCCTCCTAGCCAGTCTGAACTCAGGTACCGTCCCATTGGACAACCCAGCCTTCCCATCAGACCAGTAATGGTTGAAGTTCCTTAGGTCTGGGGCCTCTTCTTTGCTCACTCTCTGTTCTCTGTCAAACCAGTCCCACTTCATCCATGGCTTCAATAAACATCCAAACACCGGCAGCTGCTAAAATGCTGTCTCCAAATAGGCCTTCTTATTTTGGTCGAGTTTGTGTGCATCTACCCACCTGCTAGGCTTCTCTGCTTGAATGTGTCAATGACACAGCAGGCTCAGTATGTCCAAAATCGAGGACTTGATGTTCCCTTCAGGGTTCCCCACCTCTGTGACTTTATAACTCTCTGGATACTTCGAGAGTTAACTCTGACTCCACTTCCCCATCACCCAGGGGTACTATCTACCACCAAATTCTCAATGTTCCTATACATTCCTCAAATCTGCTTTTCTCTTTCATCTCCACTGGCCTTAACCAAGATCAACTACCACAATTTCTCACTCTTACTTTTAACTGCTCTTCTCAGTTTTACTCTTAACTAGTTTACTCTTGACCATCCTGCCTGCAATACCATATTCTTTTTGAACCCACAGATCTGATCATGTTGTTCCCCTGCTCAGATCCTTTAAATGATTCCTCCTCCCTGCTCTTTGGATAAGAGTAAAAATCGTCAATGTGGCCTACAAACATTACAGATCCAGCCACTGCCTGTACTCCCAACTCCAAGGCCTATAGCCCAATCCCTTTTTCTCTGCCTTCCAGTCACAGCGACACTTCATTCAATTCCTCAAAAACATCATGCCCTTTTCCAGTTTTTTCCACAGAAAATGTCAGGGATATTGGTACATATTAAATCAGCAATAAAATTATCCTAGTTTCAAATGTAGGATAAAGATATTTGAAAGAATAAAGAGAGAGTGACAATCCAGAAAAGAAGAGATCTTCAGTACAAAATTCATTCCATTTTAAGTAAACCAGAATCCAAATATGTCACAACTTGGGGGTCACCTGTAATGACCAAATGGTCAGTTATTTCCTTTGATTTTTCTGGTATTCAGAACCTAATTCATTTACAACTTTGTCTTTCTAATCAATGATATTAATGATTTTCCTCTAAGATTTTTTTCAGTTTATTTGTATTTTTCTTAGGCCAATATGGATGTTGAAGCAGTATTCTATAAAGTTTTACCAGTGCTGATAAAACCAGTGACTCCTTCTCTAAAATATATTTAAAATACATATATGTGTGTATATGTATGTATTATGATGATTACTATTCTTTTTTTCAGAGACAGGATGTTGCCCAGGCTGGAATGCAGTGGCTAGTCACAGATGCACTCATACAACACTGCAGCCTTAAACTCCTGGCCCCAGGCAATCCTCCTGCCTCAGCCTCCAGCTGGGACTATAAGGTGTGAACCACTGCACCTGGCTACATATTCACATTTTTTTAATGATACTACTATAGTACAGTCTCAAAGTTCCCAACATTCTTTATCCTTAATTATTATTATTTTTTTTTTGAGACAGAGTCTCACTGTTGCCCTAGGTAGAGTGCCATGGCATCATAGCTCATAGCAAATTCAAACTCTTGGGCTCAAACAATCCTCTTGCCTCAGCCTCCTGAGTAGCTGGGAATATAGGCACCCAGTACAACACCCAGATAGTTTTCCATTTTTAGTAGAGTCAGAGTCTCACTCTTGCTCAGGCTGGTCTCAAACCTCTGAGCTCAGTCAATCTCCTCAGGTCAGCCCCCAAGAGTGCTAGAATTATAGGCGTGAGCCACAGCACCCAGCTACCTTACCTTTTATTTAAAAGTATAAAATTTATAGTAGTTTATGATATATCTCTTAAAGTAGAAATATAACATTGATTTTTATTTTCTAAAACTTCTTCAGTTGTTTTGCCTAAATGGTTCTCATGCAAGATACCTTCAAGGAGCTAACAGCCTGAAATTTATTAACTACTTAAGTTCATAGATAAAAGTTAAAGCATAACTTATGAGAATATTTTTGAGCAAAACTGCTCACCATATAAAGTCAATGTAATCAAAACTCAGGGAGGGGGCCCTGTACTCAGTCACAAAAATACTTGTCATGACACTTAATTCCAATAGGGGGAGGTATCGTGGAAGTGCATCAGGGTATTGTGGAAGTGCATGAAGAAATGTATATAGTTGGTGCAGCAGCAAGAGCACAAGTCCCGGTTCTAATTTGTCCTAGGGAAAGGAGTTATCCGCGAGAGCTCCTTAGATGAGTACAAATCAACGATTTCTTAAGATGCTCGGCGCCTGTGGCTCAACGGGCTAAGGCGCCAGCCACGTACACCTGAGGTGGCAGGTTCGAATCCACCCTGGGCCCGCCAAACAACAATCACGGCTGCAACCAAAAAATGGCCAGGCGTTGTGGCGGGCGCCTGTAGT